>JAMFQS010000044.1:0-231706 GCA_025503055.1 Sordariomycetes sp. B11D1 | reverse complement strand
GGGGGTGGGGACCCTTTTTGGGGGGGGCCGCCGCTAAACCGGGGGGGGGGGGGGGGGGGGCGGGGGGGGGGGGGGCGCCCCCCCCCCCCCCCCCCGTTCTGTGGACGGCCGACAGCTGCCGAGTTGCAGCGCCAGTGGGGCATGCAAGGTCATGGTCACGATTACGGAACCGCGAAGACGGAGGAGTATCTAGCTTGCTCTGCGTGCCGCGGGTGTCGGGAATGCACGACGAAAGGACGGCGTTGTTGTTGATGGGAATGGCCAGCTGCACCTCACCGTGGGGTAGAACGAGCGGGAAGGCAGCATCACGAAGCCCCACGAAAGAGTCTTCCCCCGCCTTGTAAAGTACAAGTACCTGCGCCATCTGCTAGAAAGTTTGATCCTGCAGCACCTTGTCGAACTCTAATTGCCGCCAACTCTAACACGCACCCCCTCAAGCTTGCGAGGCCCTGTTTTTACACACAACCCGCAACATCCCTTTCCGACAAACTTCCCGGTTTGCGAATACATTAGCACCGCGTACGGATACAGAGTAAGTGTTTCCGAGCACGGCAGCGACTCTAGCGACGACGCATCCAAACAAGCTCGGGCAGCCGTGCGCTCCATGTTTCACGACATCGCTTGCCCAGTTTGCAATCTATCCCGTACCAAACATGCTGTCAGACGACGAAGGAGGAGTACCGGGACAAGCACGCATCGGACGTGTCCGAGCTATAGTAGGATACGGAGCCCCGCTGAAGCAACCGTATTGTAGACACTGGTTCCTGCACGCCGGGCTGGCCCCGTCTATAACCAGGCCAACGGCACCATTGATTGACAAAGCTGAAGTTATCGCTCCCTACTGGTACCCTCGCTCGTCGGCGTATCGCCGCGCTCGGCGGGTCAAAGACAAGCTCTCCCCGTCGTCCCGGCGAATCAGAGGCGCCGCGAACTCGAGATTGGCAGAGCGGACACAGGGCCGAAGTGCTCCCTGAACCCTGCAGGGGCGGGCCCGCTGACAGGGGGTCTACAGGGCTGTTGCGGGGGGGTCGGATGGCGCTGGCTGGCTGGCAGGGTGGAATTGATGCGCTGGCATCCCCTGGGGCCAGATGATCCTGTGTCTCCCGGGCTACCGAGGATTATCGGGGCGCTATAACCGCAGGGTTCGGGGTTCGATGGGGTTCCTGATTAGTCCGAAAGTGGACTGAGTCGAGATTGCGCTCTCGGATTTGGGTCGACTTCCGATCAATGCTACGGATGGGAGTCGGAGCCCAGGAGACGCTGCTGATGGGGTGCACCAGTTTGGGGCTTTCTTCACATTCGAGAAGTGCAGAGGGAACCTTGCGCAGATCCAATCAATTCCAAGCACTAATGCGCCGCTGTGCCCGCCTTATGCACGCACTCCAAAAGGAAAATGTCCTGCATACCCGCACGGCGGCACAAAATGACGTATAGCGCCGCTAACACCTGAATTTGTCTCACAAACCCAGCATTGCGGTGTGTCTACCCGCAAGAAAACATACGAGGCATACAAAGTAAAGCTGTTACCGGAAAACGGAAATGATCCCGATAGCCTCTCCGATCTCCGACTGGGCGGGGGGGGGGGGGCGGGGGGGCTCTGGCCAGACCGAGGAAAAGTAAGAAATTTCACAGCTAGCCTTACCGAGAATTTCTCGTCGCATTTTTAAGCTCCTCCCCATGTACCAAGCTTAGTGCCGGCAATTTTATGACCCTTTGTCCGCCCACGAATGACATTATACCTCGTACAGTAATGAAGCTCCGAACGCTCGAGCAGTGGGGCGCCCACAAACATCGAGATCTGAGTCTGGCCAATCTGACGGGAAGCTGTTGTTTGCCTTCGCCCCCTATAAAGTCGGTGAACGGGGACGGGAAATACGGGAATGTGAACGGGCACCTTCCCCTTGCAGCAAAGAGCGGTTCCCACAAGGGGACGGACGCGCCCCATCGGCCGACGACCGGCGTTCTCGCCGCCCGGCGACAGATGCGAGGAAGCTCCGTGTCCGGTCGGCGGGTGGGGAACAGTGCAAGGACCGGGGCGCCGAGAGCGCCGTTGGCACGGCAAACGCCCGGTCGGGGGATCCCTCCCTTTGGACCCACATGTGCTTAAGGAGTTTCAGGCACGCTGTGCATAGCGGGGCCTGCATATCGACGCCACGCCCGGGAGCTTCGTGATGAAAAACGTGGGAGGAAACGAAACATTCCAAGGTCAAGCATTATCATCTCCCATCAATATTGCGCCAAACGTCTGGGCCTTCACGATGCCAGCATTATGCCGGCATCATGCTCCTTTTCATCTGAGCATGGGTAACGGCCACACCTGTGCTGGGGCCCCGCTCACTCCTTAACCCCGAGCTAGCCTCTTCGGAGCGTCGCAAGTGGCAACGCAACCGAGCCCGCTCCCGCTCCTTCTGGAGAGGGAAAGAAAAAAGTCCCCACATCCCAAGCATGCCAAAGTTGAGGACACGGATATGGCATCGCCAGGCCGATAAGCGTCAAATCAACCCGAGGAGATCGCTACCAGAACCGGGGCCAGATGCGAGCCGGGGTCGTGGCCTTGGAACGTGAGTGGATGGGCGTACTAAAATCCGGGACGGGGAAGTGCTGAAGTGGGTTAGTCTTCAGCTGCTATGGTCCGTGAGGGAATTAAAGCGAGGCGCGGCCCTTCCTTCTGGGTCTCCCGGTGCGACGTCTCGTCGTACTTTGGTATGACGCACACTCGACCGTAGGGCAGACGAAGCTTGTTTGGGGTTATAGGGGACGTCCTATTGTCATGGGCACCCTGTAAAGGGTCGGGGATCCCGCCTCGCCCTCATGGTCTGTCGTTCGATCCCTTTTCTTTTTTTGGACTATCTGTTTACCCCGAGACATTGTGGTTCCGTGGACAGTAGCGTTCTACTACGCTCAATGAATCTGGCTCATGGGCTTCTCGTCTAAGCCGCCCAGTCTATCGAAGGCAGAAGATCATCAATAAATGTCATTATTGCCGACCGCGATTGCTCCCTGAAGTCGAAAATGGACATGCCAAGCAGCAATCCAAAAGGAATGAAATATCCCGATTCGATCTCGGTTTCTCGCAGGCCGAAACGCCCGGATTTGGCAGTGGCTCCCCCCCAAGATTCCCCCGCTTGACGACACCCTGACGCCATGACGCTGCTCGATCACGAGGCGGCAAACGGCCGCCCGGGTCACTGGCTCGCCGAGATGGGAGCCGCCGACGGGCTCATGAGCACAACCCCAACTGCCCCCTCCGTCCCTTCCCCACGCTATCCACTCACAGCGCCACGCGAGGGATCCCAATACAACCGTCAGCTGACGCTCACGAATAAACAACGAGAGCGAGCCGCTCCGTGCCCGATGACAGACACAGCCTCCCCCAGGGCTGGAATAGGGCCTTGGCATTTGCAAAGGGGGCAGTTCGTTGCCCGATCTAGCTAGGGGCGCTGGCGGCGTCGGGCTGGCTCGCTGATCGAAATCACGAGCGGCTGCGCGGGTCTGAATGCCGCCGAGGAGCGGGGGATCCCGTCCGTCGGCGTCGTGTCGGTGCTCGCTCGTCCCGGCTGCCAGGTTCGAGGGCGCTTCTGACCAAGGATTCTCGGTAAGTTTCCTCGGTAAGGAGCACGCTAGCGCGGGGAAAGACGTCACAAGCACGCATGCCGACACCACGATCTTCGATCGGGGCCCCCGTAAACAAAGCCGCTCCCGTATCGAGATCGCATGATACCCCGCTCGAATACGATGCGCCCTCCTGATCCTACCATGCAGCTCTGATACAAATCTGAAGCTGAGCGAACCAAAAGCTCCCCGCACCTCCCCGTGCCGCGCTGGCTGAACCCCACCCCGCTCCTCGGAAGAGCGAAAGGCCCGCAACCCTCCGGCTCACCCGCGCCCTCCCATCCCGCCCACCATCAGACCAGCCCCTCTTTCCGAAACCCCTCTCCTCTCGTGCAGCCCGTACCAAGTCGCCTCTAAGCGCCCTCGACTCGCCGCCCCTCACCGCTCCTTCCGCCCTCTCCCCGTCCCGTCTCGTGTCTCGTTCGCCTCCCCTAGCTGGGACGAAAGGTGTCGGGGAGTTGTCGAGTAAACATGCCAAGACGGCAAAGTAAACAAATGGGAATCACAACGCGCTTGCGTCGAGCTCTTGGCGCGGGTTTCGGGACGCGGGGTCACGTGCTGGCGGGCGGTTTCGCGCCCTGGGGGGTGGGTTCCGCCAATGAGAGCGCGAGGGGGGTCCGAGGCGCGTTGTTACGGCGGCTAGCAGCGACTGACGTTCCTAAACCGACCGACCTCTGAGCCTTGTCTCGTCGGTCGAGAATGCAGCTTTTGTCAACGGAGGCCGTCGACTGGGGTGCGGGGTCTGTGGTTCTCGACCTCCGAGACGTCTTCCCAAGCCGCGTGCCGTTATCTCCTAGGATAGCATAACGCCCTCCGTCGTCGGCGATAGCGCTCTCCTCCAGCCTGCACCCGAAATCCTCGACAATGAGCCTCACATCTTGGCAAGACACTCGTGTTGGACGCCGATGCCCAGACCCCGTGTTTTAATCCAGCTCCAGGAACGATATAAGCCCCCATCCCTTTGTTTGTAGACGTGAACCCCGGTCCGGTGATCCAACTACAGGCGGGGCTTTCTTCACCCCGTCCCCCCCACAGCACGTATACGAACCCCAAACATCTTCACAGAGAGTCCCACGTCTCGAGACGCACACAATATAATACTCGCAACATGTCATCGGACCAAGTGGGCCGGCCGACACCTATCCCCACGGAAGACCCATATGTCTCGGGGGGTCAAGACACGGCGAGATCTCTCGCAAGCTCCCCCCCTGATGGCACCGAAGTGGGGTGATCACCAAAACCATCATCACGGAACGAGATAGTGGAATCTTCGCGACACGTCCTCGGGTTAAGTGGGCCAGCCGAGCACGCATCATCACGGAAGTCCGGCTGTCTCTGTTCCTGAGACAGCGGGGCCTTGTATACCGCTCCAGGCGAAAGAAAATGCTCACAGCCCGCTCATCGGCGTGCCAGACACCAAAGGCTACTCGACCACCCTCTCAACATCGCATCACTAACCACGAGGAACTCCATATAACTCGAGAAATATTCATTAATGGCCGTCTGATCAGTGATATCCCGCGGCGCCATCAGCCCTAAGCGTGGTGGTATACATGTCCGCTCCCGCGGTATAGCTGCATTCCGAAGCCTCCTCCATCGGGCTTCCGTCGTACATTCCCCTCAACCATATGCCAGTGACACCAGATGTAGCAACCCGCGATCGGAAGAACCATCCGCGGTCATCCGTCCGTGACCTGCTGGGTCCAACCGCCACTGGACGCTTCTCCAGCCTGGGCCTCACCCTGGAGGCCAAGCCCGCAGGCAGACGATACCCCCCCCCCCGATCGACAGGCCGTTCGATTTTCCCTCAAAAACTCCGGACCCCCTTGACATGCAAAGAAAACAGCAGTAAAAAAAAAGCATCAGGAGAACGAATCAACTCCACCTATTCAGCCACACCACGTCACCTCGCCCGCGAGCGGAAGACGTTGTCGTAGAACCTCCGGAGGCCGGGACACTCAGGCGGCGGGCTAACAACGCTGCACTTGGCCTCGATCAGCGTCCGGAACATCATCTCCTCGATGTCAAAGCCCGCCCGCTTGTAAAGGTCCGTCTGATCGCCCCACGTGCGCGTCTGCTTGCCCTCCTCGTTGACCTCGTGGATGGGCGAGATGTCGTCGCCGAGGTCGAAGAAGTCCATCTTCCACAGGTTGTGGTGTATGAAGAGCGGCTTCGCGGGGATGACGTTATCGTCCTTGTCCTTCTTGGGCTCGCCGTTGTTCTCCTCCCGGTGCTTCAGCAGCTTGAGGTCGTCGACAGGGTCGTGCTGGACCATGCCCGCAGTCTTCAGCGTCCCGTTGAGCCACCGCCCGAAGATGCCGTTCTTCTCCTTGACGTCGTGGAACGGCTTGTCCAGGCCTAGCGCCGCGTGAAGGAATGTCTCCTTGTCGCCCTCGCCGTGCGTCCCCTGCGTCAGGAGTGAGTAGTACTTGTTGGGGCCGTACCAGTTGTAGTAGGCCGCGAGCAGCAGGCTCTCGGTGTGCTTCGCCTTGTCGAACATCATGATGCCCGACTCGGAGCTGCGGCGCTCCATGACGGGACCGTTCTTCGTGCCGGTGATGTCAAAGAAGAGCCACGACGCCGTCGACACCCAGAAGTCGGGCCAGGTGATCATGCCCTTGGTCGTGTACGGCTCCTCGTCGAAGAGGAAGGTCGGGTCGTGGATGGGCCAAGCGTCGGCGTCGAGGAAGAGAACGTGCTGGAAGGGCGAGAAGAGGATCGAGAGGACCTTGTACTGGTACTGCGAGACGGTGCCCTTGCCGATGAGGTCCTCTATCACGAGGCACTCAGCGTTGAGGCGCGCAAACGTCTGCTCGCACAGCTCGGCGTCGTACTCCTCGTGCGAGTCGACAAAGACCTGCACCGGCAGCTTGGACCCCGTGCGCCGCAGGAGCAGCAGCGACGTCAGCGCAATGTGCGTGTACTTGCCGCCGCCGCCCATGACGATGCCCCGCGTGTTCCTCCAGTACGGCGTGACGCTCTTGATCTGGGGGATCTTGGCCTTGAACGCCTGGACGTGGCGGCGCATGCTGTCGATTTGCGCCGTAGTCATGATGACGTGGTTCTCGCGCTGGCGCTCGCCCGGGTAGTCCGAGTTGGGGTCGACGTACTCGCCGCTGGGCGTATCGGTGAGCTCCAGCTTGTCGACCCCAATGTCGCCGTCCGTCAGGGCGCCGTGCAGCTCGCCCCAGAAGTTCTGCATCTTGGGGCTCGAGAGGAACTTTACGGCCGGGCTGCGGTCGGGCCGCGCGGGCACGGGGACCTGGTTGACCTCATGCGCCGGCGGCGCCTCGGTGATGTAGGAGTTCTGGCTGTTGTAGGCGCCCCGCAGGAAGACGAAGAGGAATATCGCCACGGCGATGAAGGGCCAGAGGACCCTCCGGCGGGCTGGGAAGATCATGGCGCGGCGCGGGCTCGGGGGGTGTCTCGAATGGGCGGTTGTGTGGAGAAAATCGGCGGTCGGGAATCGAAGAAGACGGGGTCGCGATGAGAAGAAGAAAAAAAGTGGCGATTGTAGAAAAAGAAGAAGAAGAGGGACCGAAGGAGCGTGGTGAAGGAAAAGATGGGTTCAAAGGGTCGTCGAAGTGCGGGCCGGTGACGAAAGGAAGGCGTGGTCGACGTCCAAAGGATCCAGGGTCTTCGCGCTTGCCCCCTTTTTTTTCTTCGCCTTTGTTCTCGATGGCGGGTAATTTTGGGGGGGACTCCGTCTTGGCTTCTTGGGGGGTTGCGTGGACACCAGAGATAGGACCCCGATTCGGCGTCTTTAGCCCCACGCTCTCCGCCGATCCGCCCGCGCAGAGCAAGTCGCTGACAAAGGACAGATCCCGCACGTGGTTCCGTGTCGCGGAGGACTCACCCGGTGTCGGCCACAGAGGGATCACCAGTCTGCGCTACATACGTGCGACATTGGTGTCTTTCCCCTTGGATTGTGATGTTCGGCGTTGGGGTTCCGTGACAGTGCGCGCATCGGCGCGCGGCCTCCCTGCGGCTGCTAAAATTTTAGCGGTTGAAACCGTGTGGGGCCGCTACTTGGCGGCGAAATTAGCTGACGTCGATGAAGGTTCGACGGCTTCGACGTCCCGCTTCCCACGAGCAAAGAACGTGGAAATGAGGCGGGCGTCGGGTGTTCCCGCTTCTGTGATTGTCCTGGACCTCCACCGCGAAAAGCATCGTCGTCCACGGCCCTGACCCGGTCTCTTTGCTTCCCGGTCGCGACATGGTGTGTATCGGCCGTGGCACAGTACCCAAGTACAGCTGTCTACTGGACTGTCGGGCAGCTACTGCATGTAAATCACACCAGATGCCTCCCATGACAGGGTCCAGAGAGTGACCAAACGCCAAAATCGTAAAAGAATCATCGTGGTCTATATGCCTTCAGGATATGTAACACCATATGCCACAAGAGATAGGCCGCCGCACGCCCGCCCTCCACTCACAACAACCTCTCCTTTCCCGGCCTACGTCTGCTCCGCCCCATTACACACGCTCTGCTGGTACCCCTTCCACGTCTCAAAGAAGCTCTTGTGCACCCTATTCCTCTTCCCCTTCATCTCGCTCTCCAGCCTCTCATGCATCCTGTTCAGCTCCCCGATCTTGTCCCCGTCCACCGCCACAACCGCCGCAGCAATCGCCAGGCACGCCGCCGACGCGCCCTTGGCGAACTTCTGCGAGTCCCGGCTCCCAATCTCCTCGTGCACCTGCTCCAGAGCCGCCAGGTTGTCCTTAGCGTCCGTGCCGACGCCCTCGTCCACCCACCGCTTCCGCTCCTTCACGAAGCGCTTGCGGTACCGCGAGAGGAGCTCCACGACGCGCGCGCGGAGATCTGACGACGTGGTCCGCGCCGAGAGGCGGACGAGATCAGGGAGGATGGAGAAGATGACGATCGTGTTGGTAGGCTGGCGGTTCAGGTAGGTCTCGACGAGGTCAATGATCCGGTTCTTGAAGTTCAGGACGAATGTCTTGGCTTCCTTGGCCTCCTTGGACTCAGGGTTGTTGCCGCTTATGTGGTCAAACGCCTCGACCAGTTTGTCGTTGATGGCCATCATCTCGGAGTCGGTCATGTCCGACTCGTCGCTGTCCGACCCTTCATCATCATCATCCTCGTCCTTCTTCTCCTCCTTCTTGTCGCCCTTCTTCCCCTTCTTGCCCTTCTTTCCATTCTCCATCGGCTTCTCCTCGTCGCCATTCAGGAGATGGGAGCCCAGAGTCTTCAGGAGCTGGCTGTGGTCGCCGTCCATATCTACATCGCTGTCCTCTCCCGACTCGTCATCTCCCTCTTCCTCATCATCGGACGCTCCCTCACCACCTAGTTCACCCTCGAACTCCTCCTCGTCAGAATCCTCTTCGTCCGCATTGATGTCTCCCAGGAGCTCGTTGTATCCGGTCAGGTCCTCGGAGAATTCGAGCCGCTCGACGAGCACCTGCATCGCCTCGGCGTCAAGCTTGCCGACGAAGCACTCAAAGACGTGCTTCGATACGAGCCTGCCAAGAGACGAGGGCCGGTGTACCATCGGCAGTAGGACCTTGACAATTAAAAGCTGCCAGGTCTCCTGGTCTGCGCCAGCCTTGTAGCTCTCGTAGAAGGTGTTCACACCGATTAGAAGAGCCTCGGCACCGGGCGCATGGCTGTAGATCTGGAATAGCGCAACGGCGTGGAGCAGCGCGACCGCCTGCGTAAGCTTCTCCTCCTCCGCATCGGCATCCTTGTTCTTCACCAGCCCCTTTAGGGACTTCAGGGCGAGCTTCTGCTGCGCCGCAACCTCCTCATCCAGCTCGACGACAGAATCCGGCTTCATGGATGCAACGGCCTGGCAGATCTGGTCGAGGTTTCCGGTCGAGCGGCTGGCCTTCGCAAACGCGGATTCGAGGTGAGTTTTGCAAGTCGACTTGGCCGAGTCGCTCAAGCCATACTTGGAAGTGGCGTCCGCGGCGCCGAACGACAGAGAGCACAGCTTATCGAGGGCCGGGGCGGCACCATTACTGGCCAGGTAGTATAGGTAGAGGATGTAGGCATTGCCAGACGAGGATAACCTTTCCTTGCTGCTAAGTATTAGACCAAGATCCGTTAGAGAATGGGGCCCAGAGCGATACGTACCTAGCCGACTTCTTGAAAGGAGTTTCCAAAAACGCCATCACAGCCTTTGTCTCCTCCGCCGTGGTGTGCTTCAGTATCTTCTCGACGGCCTTGGTGCGCGTCCGCTGTTCAAAGTCGTAGCTTCCGTTGGGCCCGAGCAGCCCCTGAAGCATGGGTACGATACTCTTAGGCTCTGCCGCGGCAACGGCCTCCATCGCGGAGAGAGTCTCAACCGCGATAGCGTGCAGGTGCCGGTCCTTGCGAGAAACGTGGTTCTGGAGACAGGTCATGAAGTTGCGAGTGAAGAGCGCCGTGACGAGGGCGTTGTTACCTGCGACGCCCTTGAGCATCTGCAGGAAAACGAGGAAGCCGCGAGCCTTCTGCAAGTCGGTGGCATTCTTGGAGAAGAGATGGTCTATTGGGATCAATCAGTTAGCTAAATCGACGAATCAGCATGAGGCGGAACCAGGGGTAAATTTACCTTCCACAACCGGCGTCCACAGAGAGGTAAGGTCCTTGAGAAAGCCGTCTCCCTGCTTGCCAAAGTACGCAGCGAGCGTACCCCAGACGAAGTGGAGCGGCGAAGTCCAGGTAACCTTGCCATTATCAGAGCCGGGCCCGTTCTCGTTCAGCACCTTAGTGGCGCTCTCCTTGAGAATCGCGGTGAGATTGGGCGAGGACTTGGCGGAGACGGGCTTCTTCCAGGTCTTGGATTTGAGGTCGGGGTGGTGCGTCAGCGCGGACACCCATATCGCCAGGCCCTCGGCGGTCTTAGAGAGGGACGACTCGGAGACGGCATCGACGGTAAAGCTCGCGTCCTTCTGGTTGAGGGCGGCCATGGCGTCGGCGATTATGGAACCACAGGCCAACTGGAGCTCGGAGTTCTTGGTCGCAAGTTCCAGCAGCAGGGGAAGAAGCTGCTTCCACCGCTGGGCATCCTTGGACAGGATGTCCGGCTGCACAAAGCACCTGACACCCAAGAGACGGCCCAGCGCCTGGTCATCCGCCGCGTTGGACTCATCGAGTTTTGTGTAACTGACGAGCTTCCCAAGAAGCTCCTCGAACGTAAAGCTGGGGTACTGTGAAGCTGCAAGGTCCCGGTCGCCAATGAGCCCCGCAAAGACCTTGGACAGAACCCTGAAAGTTCCCTCCCTCGCAACGGCATGTCCCTTCGTAAGCGCAGGGAACAAGTGCTCCTCTAGGTGCCTCTTCAACTCCTCTTCCGAAATCGTCGGCTTCACAGCCTCCTCGTTCCCAGACTGCCCGATAAGCGCCTTGGAGATGGCCACCGCGGCCTTGACCTGAAGTTCCCTCGTCTTGTGGGTCAGGGCCTGGTAAAGCGCCAGCTCGGCCTTGCGGTCCTCCCAGTCCGGGGGGTCGGGAAAGGTGGTGAAGTTATCGATGGCCTTGTGCATCGCATCCCGCGGATTCTTCGCGCGCCTCATGCGCTTGTTCGGCACAACTGAGGCCTCTTCAGCCGAGGCGACACGCTTCCTGGCCATTGCGATCGACTTGGATGGGGGTTGGCGGGTATACGGTGGTGGTGTTCCCAAGGTTCCCTTACAACTCGGATTTTGCGTTCGCCCAGATAAGAGGAAAAAAAGTTTCTATCAGTTGTTTTCTGCCATAGAGTGGGCTTCACCGCCTGCCTCTTGCAAGTGACCTGTGGAGTCGATGCAGTCCGTAGGATGCAACTGCCGACAACTGATGGCTCACAGAATAGCTCAAGATGGCGGGAGCAAAAGCGATGCACGCTGGTGCGCACTCTTCGTCAGGAATAACATAAGCCATATCACGTCGCGGAAGGCCCAGACGGGAAGGCATGGCCATATACAGTCGTGTAGTATTGTGGACGTCCTTGATTCATCATATTTATGAAACCGTCCCAACAGCATGAACGCAGAATACAAATACATACCCTCGTTACCTCGCTCCCCAATCAATGCTGCAGATACTTTACTCCTCCTCGTCCTCCGCCTCCTTCGCCAGCCGCAGGGCCTCCTCCTTCATTTCCTCGGGCACCTCCATGTGCCTACCCTTGGTCGGGCCGTCGAGCCCGCTGATCCACGATATCTCGATCTCGTAATCCTTCGCATTCTCCTCGCCGTGGCTCTTGTGGAGGATCCTCGCGGCCTCCTTGACGCCCTGCTCGATCGTGATAGAATCCCCGGCAAGGTCCAACTTCTCCAGCTCCGCCTTGGCAGCCTGGCGGCCCTTGCCCGTCGCGGCGCCGTAGTACCCCCAGTATAGCCCGGACGGCTCGATCATGTAGAGGAACGGCCCGCCGTGCTTCTTTCCCGGGACCTTGCCGCCCGCGCCGCACGAGGGGCCGGAGCCGACCTCGCCCTCGACGGGGAGCTCGTGCTCAGGGTCAAAGCCCGCGATGATGGCAGTGATGCCGAAGGGCCGTACGTAGGAGTGGCAGGTGTAGGCTTGTAGGTAGGTTCCCATGCGGGAGGCGAGGGCAGCGGTGGGGATGGGGGCCTTGTAAATGTCGCGCCAGGAGACGGCCTCGTCGCGGGCGCGGCCGATGAAGTGGCCGCCGTCGGGAACCATGCCAGAGAAGGCCTGGAGCAAGCGGGGTCAGCATAAGGTTCAAAGGAGTCGGGGGCCAATCGATGGCATGCAAAGATAGGCTGTAAAACGTACAACACCGACATGCCTATCTACCGTTGCAATCCGCTTGTTGGCGTTGGGCTTGAGAAGCTTCGAGCCGACAACCTTCTCGACCGCGAGGACAACGCCGTCCTTACACCGGATGCCGAGTGACGTGCCCCCGTTCTCCACCGCCTTGATGGCATATTCGACCTGGAAATTGCGACCATCAGGCGAGAAGATGGCGTTGGCTAAGTCGTAGCCGGTTCCGATAGAAGTCTGCGATTGAGTGAGCTTGGGGCGTCCCTTGACAGACGCGATGGTCGGGAGGGGAAAGGTACCATTGTGAGATTCGGGAGGGTCTGGTAATTCGGCCGGCGTAGGGGGTATCAAGATCTTCGGTGGGCGGCTGCGATAACGCAAGTTGACGGGGACCTAGGTGCGACTGGGGGGGGGGGGGGAGGCTGGCGATGAAGCTCGAGGCTGGCGGGATGGTGAGCTTCCATTCGTAGGCAGCGGAGCTGCGTGTCGAGCTCCCACCTGGGTGGATGCCAGCTGACAAGCCTCATGTGGCTGGATCTGTTTGTGAGGCTGGTGGGAAAAGCCGTCAAACACCTGCGGTCACTTGTACAATACAGGCTTCCCATTTGTGCTACTGCACCGGAACCACTGTTCGAAGCAAGAACCGATAATCCGGCGCTCGACGTGATGATTGTTCTTTGATAAGGGTTTGCAACGTCCCTGGTATATCCTGGTATGTCTCTTGTTGAAAAGTCTCGACCAAATTTTTCACTCAGTCTCTGAGCTCATCACGCCCAATCTATTGTACAGCCCGGGCTCGCACACCTCGCTCATCCAGGACCATGATATCTAAAGTCCATGGGCGCTCTTTTACATGAGGGGAGTTCCTTTCTCCTACAATGACCAGATATGACTGGTGCCTTGGTATCTCCGCCCCCACATTCTTGCATCAGTGGTGGCCGGCGAAGAGCTATTGCTCGAGACTACATCGGACGTTCCACGCTTCAAGAGTCCCCGCCATGTATCAAAAGACGGGAGGCATCCAAAGTGTGTTAGCACGAGGTACCGAGGAATGGGATCGAACAGAATCGGGTCGTGGGCTCGCGATGCGGCACACTGATTGATACCCGACGGCCTAAGCTAAGGTTCGTGTCGCAGATCCATTGGGCCTCGTGGACGGCAGGGAAGCTTGGCTTGCGACTAGCCCAACAAATGGCCCCTTTCCCTGTGAAGATCAAATCCTGTCGACTTGTACTCTTTGATCCAAGTGAACTCGGGGTTTTTGAGCGGGCTTCGCCGCTTCCGTTCTGAGTAGTTTATTGTGCTCCGGTCCAACCCGGAGCAACGGGACAAGGCTCAACGGCAATGGCGACGGCGAGACGAGCGGCGTCACTTTCGAGGTGGTGTTAGTGGCTCGGATGGTTCTCTTGAGTCACAATTGCAGGCGGGCGCGTCATGGGCGTGCAAAACGGTGGGGGATGCAACATGGGTTGTACGTGAGCTGCCCCTCATCCGAGACCTGGGACGACTCGCCCGAAATCACGGGCCAGACCGGGATCCGGGATTCGCCCCTGAAGCCAGGCCGCCGCGCCTGTATCCTCCCCTGCTCCTCGCTCGTATATAGCCATCCAGCGAGTCTTCTGTCCCCCGACCCGTCGCGTTGCTCGCAAGGCATCTGTCTATCTAACTGCACATCCCACGAAACGGACAAGAGACGCCAAGCACTTCACCCTCGTACTCGGCTCCGTGTGTGTGTGTTTGCCCCGCGTCTCTTCGTTACCCCTCCATCATCGCCACAACGTCGTCGTGCTCCCAAGATCGACACCCAACATTCCCGAGCCAAACTAACAGGGACCATATCCCTCCCTCCCACCTCCCTTGAGAATCAAAGACGGAACCGGATCCTCTTCGCTGTCCCGTCCCCTCCGGACTCCACTTCTTCCCAACAACCCCGCGCCTGATCTGGCTGCCATCGGCTGGTTCCTCCCTAGGTACACCCGCATGTCCTCGTTCACATAGGGTAGACAATAGACGAAGATTACTGGAATCTCCATTCAGACCTCACTTCTTTCATCCCGTCACCTGGGAACAAGCGCTTTCGCGGCGGCACCAAGGAGCACCGCAAGTCAAGAGGAGCCGAGCTCCTTCCTTTGTTTACTTGGACAGCCCCCGAGTCGCGCCTTCATCCTTTGACCAACTGTTCGGGGACCACTTGCCTTGACCGAGCCCGGTGAACAGCATATATATATAGGTACACCCGGCCTGTATATCGCCTCGATCACACATCGAGCACACCGAACACTCGTCCACTATCCCCACTTAACAACTACACGCTCAAGTCAGCGAGGTAATCTTCCCTCTATCGAGACCCGCGAAGCAACGACTAATATTGGACAAGATGATGCTCTCAGCCCAGCCCACGCCTGCCATGCCGACCCAGGAGGATCTCGTGGCCCTCTTCTCCCGGAACCTCGTCCTCAACCCCGAGCTCGCAGCCTACCAACAAGCGCAGCAGCAGCTCCATCAACAGAGCCAGCCCGTAAACCCCGAACCCTCCCCTGCCCCTGCGCCCATCACCTACTCCATCTCGCAGCACTACCACCACTCCACGCACATCATCCGCCAGCAGGAAGCCGAGCAGCAGAACTCCCAGCGCCGGGCCTCGGAGCCCCCTCAGTCAGACCAGGAGTCCTGCGAGGCCATGCTCCGCGCCCACGGCGTCGACACATCGGCCCTCGGCCCCTCACAGACCCAGCTCTTCCGCATCGCCGACCCAGAACAGCGCGCCCGTCTCGTCGAGCTCTGGAAAATCTGCCCGCCCGCTAACCGCGAGGCGAACCCCACTCTAGCATGGGCCAGCACGACCATGGATCAGGAGGAGCAGCTTGCCCGCATGCGGTATGACCAGCAGCAGCAGGAGCAGCAGGCAAACTCGATGAGCATGGACTGCGGCGCCTCGCAGTCCTCCGATGGGAGGTGGGATACCGGCGCGGAGCCTTACATGCAGAGCGGGTACGAGTACCTCATGCGCAGGGAGGAGCAGCGGAACAGACCGCTTGCTGACGGGCCAAAGGACGCGTTCTCGCACTTCGGCGTGTCGGGCGGGGGTCCGCGGGACCAGGCGGGCTTCTCGTACTCGCGAGCCACGGAGCCGGTGTACGGCGTCGAGAACAGGTATCAACCGCCGGCGGTCGATGGACATGTCTCCTGGCAGGGAGTATCCCGGATACACGCCCCTGTGGGTGCGGCGGACGCGATGGAGATTCTCTAGGTATTCGAAGGGAGGGAGGAAGGGGGATGTTGGGACGTTTGTCTATGGACATGGACTGTGTGATGGCCGAATAAAGATCGTTTGAGGGGTATGTTTTTGCTTGCTGACCTGCGCGCACGAGATACGATGATATGGAGACCGGTGGGAGGTATGACAAGACATGATGGAGGATACGTTTGCATTAGCTATGGATACTGGTATACTCTTGCTCAATTGTATGGCTCGCTTCTTAGATGGAGGACAGACACTTTGATATCCAAATCTCCACACATTTACGGTTCGCGTGACTTGCTCGGGACGGAATGTGCGTGAAGTCTTCAACGAAAGCTGACACGACGGTCGATTTAGCCCGGTCTATCTAGTGTTCTAGCGATCTTGTAGTATACACGGTTCCGCGCCTCCACATCCACTCCTAACATCCCCGCAAGACGCTAGTCTATCGATATCAAGCTAGAACACTCCCCCATCCCACTCCTCACCTCTTCTTCCCCCTCCTCTTCTTGCCACCGCCCTGGGCCTGCGCGCCCGTGGCCTTCGCCTTGTCAAGCGACTCGACAGACCTGTCCACCATCTCAAAGTCCCCGGCGTCGGAGCCCGTGCTAGGGGTTGCCTGCGGGGGGTCTGAGTCGTCGGTGGCGTCGTCGGCGGCCTGCTCGACTGCTACCTGCTCCTCGGTCTCGTCTTGGGCCTTGGAGGGGAAGAGGCGGCCGAGAGTGGAGCGGAGGGCCCAGGCGGGGAGGCGGATGACGGCCGTGTCCTTGATGGACGGCTTGGCGATCTCGGTGGGCTGCGGTGATGTTAGTTTGCTGTGCTACAGGTTCAGAACACGGGCTAGACTTACATCAAGAAGGAACATCTCCACGTTGCCCTCCTCGTCCTCTTCTTCGAGGTAGACGTCCCCAAGCGAGTCAACGACAAGGACCTTGCCATTCTCCGCAACAACGCGCTTCCTCGCGCCCGAGGGCCCGCCCTGCGTCTCCTCAGGCTTGCCCGCCGAAGCCTTCTTCTTGGGCGCCGCCTTCTTCCCCTGCTCGCGCCGGTTCCCGCGCTGCTGCAGGCGCCTCTCCCGGCGGTTCCTCGGCTGGTACTCCTCCTCCTCGCCAGCGTCGGAGTCAGCGGGCGTCGCGGGGCCAGAGGCCCTCCCCGCACCGGGGATGCCAAGGTTCTCGCCCCACGCGGTCTGCCTCGCGAACTTGATGTAGCG
Source organism: Sordariomycetes sp. B11D1 (assembly GCA_025503055.1). NCBI lineage: Eukaryota > Fungi > Ascomycota > Sordariomycetes > Sordariomycetes sp. B11D1. Next base: position 214,930 of record JAMFQS010000044.1, on the reverse strand, counting down.
TTCAACGAACTCGGTCTGCCTCTTCCAGCTCATGTACATGGCAAGATAATGGAACCCGCCACCCAGAACGACAAACACGCCCGCCATGGCGGTGCCCAGGCCAGGCCGGTACCGATCATAATAGTAGTTCGTCCCCTTCCACACCGGGAACCCATTGTTCAGGAAGTGATCATACCGATCCCTCTCCGGGCCCCGCAGGATCTCGGCGATGAGGCCCAGCCGCGCCTGCTTCTCCGACGCCACGCGCTGCGCGGCGCGGATATCCGAGGCGCTGGGGGGCTTGCCGGGGCGGGCGCCGGGGGGCTTCGCGAGCTCGGCGGCCTTGTGCTCTGCCACGAGGGTCTGGCGCACCTTGTCGGGGTGGAGGGCGCGCGTCTTCTTGCGGTAGGCCTTGGTCAGGTCGTCATGGGAGGCGCTGGGGGGCACGTCGAGGATGTCGTAGAAGGTTAGGTCCGCGCCTTCTTGGGCGAGGATCTCATCGCGAACACGGAAGATTTCGCGGTCTGGCAGACCCTGTCAGGAACTCGTTCGACAACGCTGACGTGGAGGATGGGGAGATGGGACGGGATCCGCGTACCTTCTTTGGTCCAGGCCAAGGTTAGAGGCGTGAGCAGGGCTAGGAGGCCGACGGTCAGAGCGGAGAACCTCATGCTGGCATAACTGGAGTTATCCGCCCAGCTGTTCTTCTCTTGGATAGCAGAGAGAAAAGGAGTTGAGGAATGGATTGACCGTTATGCAGACCGGCCGCGGATAATAAGGGGGGGACGCGGGCGGGTTGCAGAGTGCAGTTGGAAAGGAGTGGCGGAGCGCAAAAAAAAAAGGTGAGGCCAGCTGTCTTGTGACAGAAATCCGCTTGCACGCTTCAGAGTTTCGGGCCCAGTATCACCACAGGTCTTAAGAGCTCACCATGACACGTCTGTGCGGGCTCACGTTAGGATTGTCCAGGCAAGTTCAAGCAGTCGACCGTATATTGTTTTTTTCGTTATTGAGCATGTTTTCTAGAAATTCAATAGACACTGCAAGGGCGAACCCCCACGCTCCCGCGGTCCAATGACACCGAAGACCATGGAGCATTCGACAGTGGCAGCGCTGGAGTTGCTGATGCAGTTGAACATAGACTAACCCGTCACCGTCAGCTATATCTAATAAGCGCCTCTCCAAGTGAGACATGGCTTTGATTGAATCACTGTGTCGATCAGCGCCCTCACCAGCGTCCCATGTCCCTTGAGCCGTCAGTGGCGTTTGCATCCAAAGCGCAATGAGCTCTAAGATGCAAGCTCCTAGATACAACAACGCCGGCCTCGTCTCTCGCCGTCGCCGTCGAGTTGACCTTTTGCCTCCCCAGGTCTAGATGACACATCTGCAAAAGGGTATCTCATAGCTAGATCAACTCCATAAAGCAAATCATGCTTCCCCCCTCTCACCATTTCTTCAAACGTTTTGTCTACTGCTTGACACCCAAAAACCCCTTCCATGCCCGCGCCGCTTTTCTTTATAATGGCCCACTAAGCCCAGACTCATCTTAATGCAGACGATGTCGAAAAGTGTTGTACAGTCAAATGCCTGAATCCAAGCCGCTATGCCAGCGTAAAGTCCCACTCCTTAAACGCCTCCCTGAACGCGTCAACGTCCTTCGTCTCCTCCTCTTCCTCTTGCACACAATTCTGCCAAACTGCGCGGCTCTCGAGGCCAAGTAGCTTCGCCATCACCCGCCGGCCCAGTTGAAGATCAAACCGCGATTCCGGATCCAGCGGCATGACGAGAGACTTGCCTTTAAGTTTATCTTCGCCGTCATCCGCCCAGATCCACACGCGGAAATAATCGCCAAGCTCGACTTGCTCTTCCAAAGTGGGATCCCTCTCTTGGAACTCCGGGTACGAGAGGTTCTCCGCCTCCACTTTGAAGCCGGCCTCCACCAGGCCCTTGCGAATCAGGTCCGCTGGCGTCGCCACGAATTGCCAGTGGAGATGGATAGCACGACTTCGGGAAATCTCCCAAGTGACTGCTCCAAGCTTGTAGTCTGAAACCTTGGCAACCATTGCTTGCAGTGACTCGCGAAAGCGTATCATCTCCTTGTAAGTCTTTACCGACGTGCTCTCTGGGTCCGACGCGTTGCCCATGGAAACCATCGTCGGCGCATGCGCAAGTGGTATTATGATGAAATGCCCAGGAAAGTTCAGCCCCTCTTTCGAAAAAGTATCTGAAGCAGGAAGCGGGCCCTTTGCGGTCGCTAGGTAACTCTCGTCTCCTATCGCGCAGCACATGTGCGCAGAGAGGTTGGGGTTCGAGAGACAGAAAAAACATTTGTCTGGCCCGGGGGGCGGCGACGCTCGGCGGCGCCTTTGCTTGCCGTGCCGATGATCTCTGTCATCGTGCTGAAAGCGGCTGTATGTACCCTCATGTGCACGCTTTTTCGGCGCTTTATCAAACGAAGTGAAGGGCGATGCGGTTGTTCCAGGAGGGATTTCGACCGACGTATCAGCCCGTGGCAGGGTAAAAGCGTATATGGCCTTCGCCTTGTTCGCGTTGCCGTAAGGGGCCATGGAGATGAAGCGCGTAAACTGCGGCTTCTCCGACTGATCTTTCGCCTCGTGCATGAACGGCTCCCGTTCCCAGAAGTAGGCGTCTGGAGACATTGAGAAGTGATACCTTGCCTTGAGTGCGGAGCAGAGCGCCGCAATCTCTTTGGAACTCGGTCCTGGTGTCTTCTCGGCGCCGAGGGGTACATGCGACCCCTTCGTGATCCCATGAGGCCACATAGTGGTCAGAAGAATATCCGCCGACTGGGCGCCCCGGAGGCTGGTTGCATCCTGCGCCGTATGGAAGGGAAGATGCTGCTCGGTGGAGAGTCCAGCGACAATGGTTTCGTCGAGCTGACCGCCCAGCGCCACTATCCGCAGCCCCTCAGACGTCTTCGTCACACTCCTCTTGCCCAGGAAATGGAGGTTCTCGCATATTTCCTCGTCCTTCTCAATCTTCTCGCTAATCAGGGCAGGAAGGGGCCGGGTCGCGACTGTGAAGTAGGTGGGCAAGGGTACGCTGATGTCGCCGTTGACGAGCGCCGTCGCTTCGTCGTCGCTGCCGTTTTCGCTGAATAAGTTGCCTGTGACAAGCAGGAGCGAAAATGTGTTCTTCGCATGGAGCGCACCCACTTTCGCAAATGCGGTCTTGAGCTGTCCGTCCACACTCCCGAGGACGAGTCTGCAAACAAAGTTAGTTACCGGAGAGGACTTCGGGTGTTCGTTTCGAAGCATACACCTTGGGAGAGTCCATAACAGCAACCGGAGCTTGGAATAACCGATACTATGGATAGATACGCAGGTGATCGGTGGTTGCAAGTAGTTGGGGTGAAGGAGTCAAAAGCTGCCACCCCGAGTTGATCTGAAAGAGGTTGGCAGAAGCATCGATGACGGCACTCGCAAGGTGAAGCTGCAACACTTTGATGGAGCTTTCCGTCGCGTTAATTGCTCAAGGTCATTGGTCAGGAGAGCGTGAGCCTACTATGTGGGTACCTGCGGGTCGGCGCGATAACGATAGCGATAAGGCCTTATCAGTTATCCCGAGATCTAACCCATGATTTTTTTTTCGGAGGGGCACTTGCCAGGCGCATAGAAATCTGCGCGACGCCGCCTAGAAGAGCCGTTTTCGCAAACTTGTCGGGGAGTCGCCAATGCTCCGGACAGAATAGAGCATTGCCGCCAAAATGCCGTCGGTATCGTCGGTCCGTATCACAAAGGCCCCGAAACGCGCAAAAAATGCGACTCCTTCTCAGAAGATTCACCGCTGGGAGTCCTTCACCTCGAAAATCGCGAAATTTCACACGCTCGACCCGCTGAAGAAGGTGCGCCGACACGACCTCGATGCCGAAGACCTCTCCACGACGACCTCATACTTCCAAACTGGCCTGCAACGATGGAACGAACTCAGCATCTCCAGGGGCTTCGTCTCCTTCAAGCTGCAGACTCTGCCCTTGGCAGACAGCTTGCCCCAGATACTCCATTATGAGGATCGGATAATGGACTTGTTCGTGGAACATGTGTCGCTTCAAGAAAAGGAGAGCTTGGAGCCGCTCTTCGACCTTCTGACGGCATTCGCGCGAGACCTCGGGCCCCGCTTCGAGAAGCACTACCCCCGGGCTCTTCAACTGATTGTCGACGTTGCGAGCAAGCCGCAGGACGTCGAGGTGATAGAGTGGACCTTCACCGCCCTTGCGTTCCTGTTCAAGCGCCTATACAAGCTTCTGGTTCCCGATCTACGGCCGACCTACGATATGATATCTCCCTTGCTCGGAAAGACTAAGCGGCCTCCTCACATCGCCCGGTTCGCGGCCGAAGCGATGAGCTTCCTCGTGAAAAAGGCCGCTGCCCCGAACCACCGATCGACTGCCCTTCCACTGATAATCGAACACACTCGAAAAGACCTTTACGAAGTCCATGGCTCCGGCTCTCGCCAATATCAGCTTTTCCAGGACGGCCTCATGACCATGTACGCCGAAGCTATCAAAGGAGCTGGGGAGACTATCCATTCTACAGGACCAAACGTCGTCATTGCACTCCTGCAGGAAGTCCCGTCGCAGGACTTCAGTTTCACGGAATCCCCACTTTGGACTGACCTTATCTGCGGTGTGATCACAAGCATAATACATCACTCCAACCCCACCACAATAGCCCCTGTCTCCGAGGCTTTATACGAGCAAGCGAAGATGGCAAAGGAAGAAGGTCCTAAGAAGGATACCGCGTACTCTGGCGTGCATCTTCTCCGGGCTCTCGGAGTTCTCGCCGGCGTTCGGAAAGGCACCCGCGTGGACGATTGGGAGACTTTGGTTGGGAGCTTCATGGCGATCCTCAGTCTTGCGGGAAACTGGCCAGTGGCGACTTCAGATGAAGCCAAGGAGCAATTCTGGAAGCATATTATCGTGACCATTTCTGTCATCTGGACATATGCTCCGGTGCATGCGCTCACTCCATCTATCATGTCCTTCAGCAATACGCTTTGGCGGGACCCCTTCCGGGACTGGTACATCCCGTTCTGCGCTTATTTCTCTGACCTGGATCCTGTGAGATTCAGGAGCCTTTTCCTCAACAGTTTCCAAGGGTTAGTGCGTGCCTCAAGTTATGATGGATCAACGCTAACCTTCACTCTATCCAGGTTCATTGTCAGCAACTGGTCTGACAACGGCAACGAGGACCTGCTGTGTGTCTACATTGACCGCATGGTTCAGTCTGGCGCTATCCCTTCGAAACAAGATAAAGAGGTGTTCAACGTGCCCCGACAATGGCAGGACCATATTGTATCCAAGTTTGAGAGACTCGAGGTTACGCCGTTCCCCGAAAGGGGGGTCTACGACAAGGACCCGCAGACATGGAGGGACCGGTGCCTTCCCAAATACGCCGCTCTCCTCAGGGTGATAGAATCTGCGGGGGTGCATCCGTCCACGGATGCGCGCATTGCGGAGCTTCTGCTCAAGAAGCTCAAGCTCGCACTTCGGCCTTCGTCCACGCTTGCATCGGACGAGGTCCATTTCATAGTCAGCCAGGGACTTTGCGCGTACCTGAGGATGAGTCTCGCTGGTGGAACCGTCGACCGCAGTTTGGCCCCTCTCCTGAGGGCCGCGGTACCCAGGTTTTGCCGATCTGTCGGTTTCCTAGAGGCCTACCTGACTTACATCCAGAAAAGCGAAAAGTTGGAGTCGAGCCCTCGTGAGGTCGATGGGAGCGACTCACCTTCTCACAATGACGACACAGCCATAGCGTCTCTCGTGGAGAACCTCTCGAGCCCCTCGCATGAGCTCCGTCTTCTCTCTCTCAAGCTCCTAGTCGAGCTGGATCCTTTCGGTAGCCGGCCCGACTCCCTTGTCGAGACCATGATCCAAGTGGAGCAAACCCCCCTGGAGCTCGCCAATTGTCGAGCGATTGTCATGTATCTACGAAGGATCAGCCAGAGCTATTCGACTCTCGACTCCGGCTCATGGCGCTCTCAGGCAGTACCCTCATTCCTGTTTGGAATGCTCACTGTCAAGATGTCTCCTGTTTGGGATGGCGCAATCGAAGCTCTCCAACAAATCTCCCAGGACAAGTCCGGCGAAGAGCTTGTCGCGAAGCTGGCTTTCGACTGGTTGAACGTAGCCTCTCCAAGGTGGACTCCGCCGCAGCAGTATGGTCACAGCGGCAGTGCCTTCACGTCCGATTTCGAATGCAAGAATGTCCAGCGTCTTGAGGCACTGGCTAATGACTTCTACGGCGTCATCACGAATCCCATTCAAACAGTCCTGAGCTCTTTCGACGAGCAGCAGCGTACCGTGGACCTTCACTCCGAGAACGCCCGCTCCAAAGCCTTGAAGACTTTTTCCGCGCTTCCGCGACTCGCGGAGAAGAAATCCCGCCTTTTTGTTCCCATGTTCTTGTCCTGGGCTGCCGCTGACAAAGATGCCGGTGAGGATGCGGGTGAAACGGACGACGAAGAGTCGCAGACCGGCAAAGGCTGGTCTCTCGCGGATCGGAAGGCGATGCTAGGGGTTTTTGGCCAATTCATCAATCCGGGGGTTCTTTACAACCATGAGAAGGTGTACCAAGCTCTTCTTAAGCAGCTGGAAAACGGAGACCTCGAGCTCCAGAGGCTGACCTTGAAGGCTCTCCTCACTTGGAAGCAAGCCGGCGTCAAGCCTTACCAGGAACATCTGGAGAACCTGCTCGAGGACAACCGGTTTAGAAATGAGCTCATCGTCATGTTCCAGGGGGAGGAAGAACTCATCCAGCCTGAACACCGTGATGAGCTTATGCCTATCTTGCTGCGCCTGTTGTATGGCCGGACAATTTCGAAACGTGGTGCGGCTAGCCGCCATGGCCTCCAAGCTACGAGGATGGCGGTTCTCCGGAATCTTTCAGCCGAGGATATGGGTGGCTTCCTTGATATTGCTGTCGGTGGCCTGCGCAATGTTAAGGTTATGGACGGTCCTGGGCGGACTAGCTCCAAGGTTGACCTGGAGATTGTGCCGATCAGGCGTCAGGTTGGTTTCCTGACCATGATGTCGTCGTTCGTTACCGAGATGGGCACGGGCGTCCTGCCATACATGGAGACTCTGGTCAACTCCATCCTCTACTGCCTAATACACTCTTGCCGACAACTCGATGGGAGCAACGTCGATGACGTGGACGCTGAGGAAGGCGAGGACCAGCCCAGCAACACCTCGCTCCACAAAGTCGCAAGGACTACCGCCATCAAGTGTCTCGTCACTCTTTTCCGGAATGCGCCCGCTTTCGACTGGACACCATACGCGGACATCATCGTCAAGGAAGTCGTGTCTCCGCGCATCGAGAAGCTGCCGATTGAGACAGCTCAGGGCGTCTCTGGTATTCTGCAGTTGCTATCAACCTGGTCTACGATGCCCCAAGAGTCGCTGCTGCTGTCCATCGACGGCCGGATACTCCCGCAACTTGTCGAGTGTCTGGCTGTTGAGAAGGCGAAGCCAGAGGTGAAAACGTTCGTGATGGGGATCATTCGCAACCTTGTTGCTCTCGCCGAAGCACCGGTGGAGCAGTCTGTAAACAACGAACTTATCAAGACGGAGCTACTGCGACCCGTCTTGGACAGACTCCTTGAGAACATCACGGAGCTCCTGGAGACACAGACTATCTCGAAGGATCTTCTGGAAACGTGCGTTGAGACCATCATTGAGCTCTCGCCCATCGTTGAGGGCGCGCAGAGTGTGCGTGGTATTCTCGACCTGTCGGCGCGATTCCTCGGACAACCTGCCCGGCGTATCAGCCCCAAGACCAAGGGTCGCATCCTTCTGGTGATAGAGCGCTTTGTTGCTCTGCAAGAGCCCGCCTCGAACGATTCAACTTCTGCGGCGCTGTTGATGAAGGTCCACGAATCGACATCCGCTCTCTTCAGCTACTTCAAGGATCGCGAGAACAGGGAGTCCCTGTGTAGGGTATATCTTGTCCTTGCTACCAAGGACTCATCTCTCCAAGAGTCGGCGGAGTTCTGCCGGGATCTCAACACGTATGCGCAGGGCCGCATCGATGAGCCGGACTACGACCGTCGCCTGGCAGTGCTCAACGCCATCTCCAAGCCTAGAGAGCAGCCCTTGACTGCCAAGCAATGGCTTCCTCTTCTGCACAACCTGCTCTTCTTCATCCGCGTCGAGGAAGAGTTCCAGGTTCTTTCTTCCAACTCCGCCGATGCGATCCGTCAGTATATCAATGACGCTGCTGATTGCATAGATGAAGAGATGCGCGCAGTCTTTGAGGGCCAAATGAAGAGTGTTCTCATTCCCGCCATCTACAGCGGGGCTCGGGAGGAATCGGATGCCATCCGTCGCGAGTACCTCCGTGTGATGGGGCGCCTCGTCACTCGCATGACAGAGTGGGCTCCAGTCGCTGACATGGCGGGTCTGTTGGATGATGCCGCCGAGGCCGAAGAAGAGACCTCCGAACCCCAGTTCTTCTTCAACATCTTGAGCCCCGCCTTGTCGAGGCAGCTTGAGGCCCTGCGGATCCTTCAAGAGGCCAACAAGAAAAAGGTAATGGCGAGTGTAAACCTCGCCAACTTCTTCATTCCCCTCCTGGAGCACTTTACCCTTGGTCGGGAGGAAGGCGTGGACGACAAGGGTCTCGGCGCTCAGGCTAGTTTGGTCATTGCCGAGCTCGCTGCCTCTCTGGACTGGAAGCAGTATCGGTCAATTCTCCAGCGCTACGTGGGCTATATTTCGTCTAAGCCGGAGCGCCAGAAGGTTCTCATTCGACTTCTTGGCCAATTTGTTGATGCGCTTGCCAATGCTAGTGAATCGGTCAAGGACGACGCGACGAAGGAAGACGGTGCTACGAAGGAAGACGATGTGGCGAAGGAGGACGGCATGGATCTGGACGAGCCTCGAGCGCCGAGTGCACCTCAGGGAAGACTCGCCACGACCACTCCATTTGGCAAGAAGCTCTCGAGCGACATCATGAACAACTACTTGCCGCCGTTGATGAAGCATCTCAACGAAAAGGACGAATCGGAAGTCAGCTACCGTGTCCCCGTTGGCGTGATCATCGTCAAGCTGCTCAAGCTCCTGCCGAATGATGAGATGAGCCTTAGGCTCGTGTCCGTGCTCAGCGACATCAGCCACATTCTCCGGAGTAAGGCGGTAGAATCTCGCGACATGGCACGGGATACTCTCGTCAAAATTTCACTTGTTCTCGGGCCTGAGTACTTTGGCTTCATTCTCAAGGGCTTGAAGGCTGCACTGGTCAGGGGCTATCAACTGCACGTGCTATCGTACACGATGCATTCGATTCTGCTCGCCATCATCCCGGAATTTGGCCAGGGAACTGTCGACTACTGCCTGCCGTTGATCGTCGGCGTCATCATGGACGACATCTTTGGCGTCACCGGTCAAGAAAAGGACGCTGAGGGTTACACCACGCAGACGAAGGAGGTCAAGAGCAGTAAGAGCCAAGACTCTATGGAGCTTGTGTCCAAGACGGCTTCCATCACGCATCTAGTTGATCTCATCAGGCCCATCCAGGCTATCCTCCTCCAGAAAGTTGACCTGAAGATGGTCCGCAAGATTGACACCTTGCTATCGAGAATCACGGCTGGCCTTCTTCACAATCCTGCGGCTGGGAGCAGGGACACTCTTATCTTCTGCTACGAAGTGGTTCAAGAAGTTTATCAGGCGCAGACCGCTGTTGAGCAACCGAAGCTCGACTTCAGGACGAAGAGGTATCTCGTCCAGAAGCATGGCAAGAAAAGCGACCGAGGCGTCACGAGCAAGCACACCTACAAACTTGTTCGGTTTGCGCTCGACATCCTGCGGACGGTGCTGAAGAGGCACGACGGCCTTCGCAATGCTACGAACATCACGGGCTTCATCCCCATCATTGGAGATGCCGTCATGGATGGCGAGGCCGAGGTCAAGGTGGCTGCCTTCAAGCTCCTCAACGTCATCGTCAAGGTGCCCTTCCCGGCGACAACCGACATCGCGGGCCTTTACAAGGTTGCCGTGAAAGAAGCCACCAAGAGCATCGCCTCGGCGGCATCCACGACTTCTGAGCTATCTCAGGCGTCGCTTAAGCTCTTGTCCGTGGTTCTCCGGGACAAGAGGGACGTACTCGTGAAGGATGCCGCGGTGGACATGTTGGTCGGCAAGCTGAAGGAGGACTTGACGGATCCTCAATACCGGTCCATCACGTTCAACTTCCTGCGCTGCGTGCTAGATCGCAAGATTGAGACGGCTGCTGTCTACGATATCCTAGACCACGTGGGCACGGTGATGATCACCAACGACGACAAGGACACCCGGGACCTCGCGCGTGGAGCGTTCTTCCAGTTCCTCCGGGACTACCCGCAGAAGAAGGCGCGGTGGACGAAGCAGATGAACTTTGTCGTTGCAAACCTCAAGTACGAGAGGGAAGGCGGCCGACTCTCTGTCATGGAGATCATCAACCTCTTGCTCCTCAAGTCCGCGGATGACTTCGTCCAGGACATCGCGGCGACCTGTTTCCTGCCCCTCGTGTTCGTCATCGCAAACGACGACAGCGAGAAATGTCGCCAGGCCGCTGGCGAGCTTGTCAAGCAGATCTTCGAGAAGGCGGACAAAGAGCAGACGCAAAAGTTCCTCACCCTCCTGCGCTCATGGCTCGCCAACGAAGACAACCGCGCTGTCTCTATGCTAGCGCTGCAGGTCTTCGGTTACTACTTCGACGCTAGTGAGAGGGCGCTGAAGAATGAGAAGGACCTCAAGCTTGTGCTGGACCACGCTGTCACTTTGGTCCGTACGGGTGCGACTTCGGATCAGGATGAGGAAACCACCAACGCCGCCATCGATACCATCCGTACTCTCTCCCACAGGTTCCCGACGATCATGTCTTCGCCCGACAATCACGAGCTGTGGGCGCTTATTCGCAAGTACATGGTGCACAGCGAGAATTCGGTGCGACTCAATGCAGTCAGACTGCTGTCCTCTTACCTCGTGCACTTCGCGGGTAACGCCAAGGAGACGGATGAAGGGATAGTGCTCCAGGGCCGCCACGGCGCCGAGTTGGAGAGCACCGATATCGAAGACATCACCGGTCTTCTCATCAGGGTCCTCAGCACTCCGATAATCTCGGAGGAACTCGCCACGGAGGCGGGCCAAGTCCTTGTATTCCTTGCCCCCCATCTACCTAAGAACGTCGACAATAGCGCAGCCCCGTCCGAGAAGGAGGCTGTGGCCGAGGTTGAGGAGGCAGCTGGTGAAGAGGAGGATGAGGAGGACGAGGAAGAGGCCGAAGGGACCCAGAGGAGGAAGGACCTCCACTTCCTCATCTGGAAGCTATGCTCCATTCTCCGGAAGCCGCGCGCCCCCAAGGCGGAGGCCATCAACGGCAAGGTTACCGCCATGGAGGTTCTCGAGACGCTCTGCAACCGCCTCCCCGTCGACTCCTACCGCGGCTCCGTGAAAACCATCCTCGTGCCGCTCCACCACCTCAACGACCCCTCGATCCCGACGCCGTCATCGCTGGACCAGCTCTTTAAGACGAAGCACGAGGCGCTTAAGCACCGGGCGGAGATCTTCATGGACTCGCTGCGGAAGAAGGTTGGGACGGCGGAGTTCAGCCAGCACATGCTCGAGATGCGCGAGGCAGTGAGGAAGAGGCGGGAAATGAGGTCAGCGAAGAGGAAGATTGAGGCGGTGGCGCAGCCGGAGAAGTACGGAAGGGATAAGAGGAAGAAGTTTGAGAAGAAGAAGGAGAGGAGGAAGGTTAAGGGGCAGGAGCATAGGGCTGCGAGGCAGGCTTATACTAGGTGGTGAGCGGTTCTGAGGTGAGATGAAAGGTGAAAAGGTGTGTTTCTTTTGTTTGGGTAACTTATCTGGTTTATAGAGTTGGGCGTTTTTTTTGTTTTTTTTTTTTTGCATTTGCATAGCCGTTTAACCTGCTATATCTTAGATGTTCGCTCTTCTATTTTGTCCACAATGTGAAGCCAGCAAAACCGAGTCTGACATGCAAGGTTTGAATGTCTCTTCTATCCCCATGTGTCCCCTGAAGGTGTAGAGAACCCTTCAAACCAGTCATTGTAGCCAGCCAATTCGGCGTGCCACCAGGGTATATTTGTATAGTCTCGTGCATGCAGATGCGTCTATCAGCCATCTACCCAACTCCTACCGTCCCATCTAAAGCAAGGCTGCGCCGGTTCAAGTCATCTCTATATCGTACACGTAATACACCGGACCATGCTCGGCTCTCCTCCAAGTTTTACACGTTTATATCGTACACATGATACAACTGGCCACCTCTCGTTTACGAGTCGCCCTGCTTGTTCGGCTCGCCTTCTTGCGCCCAAAACTCAATATCGCCGTCCTCGCCCAGCCTTCCCTTCCTCACGATGCCTCCCTGCTCCCGGATCAGGTCCTCGACGGTGATCTTGCGGTCCCCAAAGATGTTCAAGTGGTCGCTGATAACGTGGCGGTTCTTGCACCCGGGGCAGGTGACGAGGACGGATCCGTGGTGGTAGCCCTGCTTCGAGATGACGTGGTTGGAGCGCTCACCGCAGGGCCGGCAAGTGAAGGACAGGTGGTACTCGGGCCTCGGGGCTTTGGGGGCTTCGGCCTCCTCGCCTGCGGGAATAGCTTCGGAAGGGCTGGTCGACTCGGCGTCGGACGAGGGGGTTGAGGATTCAGACCCGCCCTTAGGCTCGATGGGCGGCGGCGTCGGGATGTTGTGCGAGAAGCGCGCCGCCGCTATCCCCGTGTGGCGGGCTGTCGCGACCTGGCGCAGGAGAGGTCGCGCGAAGTTTTGTCTGCAGGGCGCCGCCGCGCGGACGAGACGGAGGGCGGGTGAGAGTCTGGAGGCCATGGTGTGATGTGTATTGGTTTGTGCCAGGGGATAGAAGAGGAGGCAATAAGAGAACTATGAGTGTTGATGAGCTCCGGTGTTGAAGGTTCTAGAAACAAGGAAACCTCGGAGACCGCGACCTCGCGAGATCGCCAAGTCCAAGTGCTTGGGGACACCTGGTGGCATGTGGCAGCTTCTGTGGCGGTAAGTCCTTATCGATAAACCCCTCCTTGCTCAGCGGCCGGCGATGCGGACCTCAGCCGACACCGCGACACTCAACCCAGTGTGTATCGTGAATCCTACGGCATTTGGTCCCCCTCCATCTTCAGACGACCCACTGGCGGGAAGCTAGTAGCCAAGGGCTCCGGAGAATCGCAGCGGAGTGTCGCGGCCCAGGCGTCACTGTCCACACGCAAGGTCGGGTTCGTGATGTAGAGAGTTTCGGAGCCTACATCTAGCGCTAGACCCTCTCCGCTCCGGCTTTCATCCCTCGAAGGAAGCTCCAGGCCGACCCGCAACCTCGCATATCGGCCCCTCCGCATCCGATGCTCCAGCTCTCAGGCTCCTCACCGGCCATCCCGAATTCCCGCCGCGACGTGCAGCACGGCTACGGCTATACATCAGCGCGAACCCTCTATTTCTCGGCTTTGGGTCTGCACTTTTCGATACCTACAGTCTCTCGCTGTTCTACGCCGTCACCATGATTTCGGGACGTGGAGGAGCGCGGGGCAAAATCAGGCCGCCGCGCCGAATGATGCGGGTAAGACCTCCCCTGCTCCTGCCGCCAGCCGCCCCAGAGAAGCAAACACCAAACGCTAACCGAGTCGCCATCCGCAGCCACCCGCAACACAGCAAGGAGACACCGACAGCTTCGAGTCGTGCTGGAACACGCTCCGCGATGCCATAGTCGACATCCACAAGAAGAACTGCTCGACGCTGCAGTTCGAGCAGCTATACCGCGTCGGCTACAAGATCGTCGTGAAGAAGCAGGGCGCGGAGCTCTATAACAGGGTCCTGGAGTTCGAGAGAGCGTGGCTGCGGGATCATGTCGTCGCGCAGCTCTTTGAGTTCATCAACGCCAGCTTTATCAGTGCTCTCCACTCCAGGGCGACCTCGGAGAACGAGCGTCGGCAGATGGGGGGAGTGTTCCTCCGCGCCCTTCGCGACTCCTGGGTTGACCACAACACGGCGATGAATATGGTGGCGGATATTCTGATGTACATGGATCGGAGCAACCCGCAGGCAGCGGCGGGGCCGTCGATCTTCACTGCCACCATCGGGCTGTACAGAGACAACATACTGAAGTGCCGCGTCGGCGATGCCCTTGTTCTCGACACGCTCGTTTCCGTCGTCCTTGACCAGATCGAGATGGAGAGGAATGGCGAGATCGTGGATAGGGTTCTGGTGCGGAACTGCATTGCCATGCTCGACTGTCTTTACGAGACCGATGAGGAGGATGAACATGAAAAGCTGTACTTTACCCGTTTCGAGCCCGAGTTCCTGCTGGCTACCGAAAGGTTCTACGGTGATGAAGCCCAGCGGCTGCTCTCCCAGGGCGACTGCCCGGCCTGGATACATCACACACCCGGCCGGCTCTCGGAGGAGAGTGAGCGCTGTCTAATGACCATCCACTCCGAGTCGCACGAGAAGATCGTGGCGCTTGTCGAGCGGAAGCTGATCAAGGACTCACTGGACGAGTTTTTGGCTCTCGACACGGGCCTGCGATGGTTAGTCGACAATGGGAAGTTCGAGGAGCTCTCGGCGCTCTACTCCTTGGTCTGCCGGGTGGAGGGCGCAAAGGACTCGCTCATTCGCGTGCTACAGAGCCGTGTCATCAAGCTCGGACAGGAGATCCAGAGGGTGCTCCAGGCAACCGACTTTTCGGTTCCTGCGGCCGCACCCGCGGATCATGACAAGGCAGGCGAAAAGGCTGAGGGAGGCAAGACGAAGCCGTCGCAGCTAACCGCGTCTGCACAGCAGACGGCTGCAGCGATAAAATGGGTTGACGACGTCTTGGGCCTGAAGGATAAATTCGATGAGATTCTAACTGATTGTTTCCGGGAGGACCTGACGATACAAACGGCGCTGACGAAGAGCTTCGCCGAGTTCATCAACTCTTTCGACCGTGCCTCCGAATACGTTTCTCTCTTCATCGACGACAGCCTACGGCGCGGCATCCGCGACAAGACGGAGGCCGAGATCGACGTCGTCCTTGGCAAGGCCATCGCCCTGATCCGGTACATCCTCGACAAGGACATGTTTGAGCGCTACTACCAGAGGCACCTAGCGCGCCGCCTCCTAAACTCCAAGTCCGAGAGCCATGACGTGGAGAAGCAGCTCATCCTCCTCATGAAGCAGGAATTCGGAAACCAGTTTGCCTTCAAGTTTGAGGGCATGTTCAAGGACATGGATACGTCGGCGGACTTTACGACGAGCTACCGAGACCACATCCGGGAGTCCACGGACGACCTCAGCCACATCGACATCTCGCTCAACATTCTCACTACGAACCACTGGCCCTCGGAGATTATGGGCCGTTCATCCCAGACCGGCAATGCATCGGCGCCTGCTCTCTGTACATACCCCGACGAGATCAGCCGGCTGCACTCCAGCGTGACGGCCTACTACCTGCAAAACCGCAACGGCAGGAAGCTCACGTGGGTGGGCGGCCTCGGGTCCGCGGACCTCCGATGCGTCTTCCCGGCCATCCCCGGAAAGTCAGGCGTTCTCGCAAAGGAGCGGCGCTACGAGATCAGCGTGCCGACGTACGGCATGATCGTCCTCCTCCTCTTCAATGATGTTGGCGACGAGGCCCTGTCGTTCGAGGAGATACAGGCCAAGACGAACATTCCCCCGCAGGACCTGACGCGCACGCTCGCCGCGCTGACAGTGGCGCCCAAGTGTCGCGTGCTCACGAAGGAACCGCTGAACAAGACGGTCAGGCCGGGCGACACGTTCAAGTTCAACGAGGCGTTTGCGAGCAAGACTATCAGGATCAAGGCGCCGACGGCCATGGCTAGTTCGAAAGCTGAGGGCGAGGAGGAGAGGAAGGCGACGGAGGCGAAGGCGGATCAGACGAGGGCGCATGTGATGGACGCTGCCATTGTGCGTATCATGAAGTAAGTGGCCATACCCTTCATCGGGCCCCGGTATGGCAGATCGTGTGCAGACAATAGCTAACACCACTCGAACAGACAACGAAAGGAGCTCATGCACACCCAGCTCATCTCGGAGGTTCTCTCGCAGCTCGCGGGCCGCTTCAAGCCCGAGATACCGATGGTCAAAAAGCGGA
This sequence comes from Sordariomycetes sp. B11D1, assembly GCA_025503055.1. Taxonomy (NCBI): domain Eukaryota; kingdom Fungi; phylum Ascomycota; class Sordariomycetes; species Sordariomycetes sp. B11D1. Next base: position 198,838 of record JAMFQS010000044.1, on the reverse strand, counting down.
TAGAAGATCTGATTGCGAGGGAGTATCTCGAGCGGGTGGAGGACACGTCGGTGCCGACGTACCGGTACCTAGCATAGGCTACGTCCCAATTTGTTCCTTGACTTGATGCTTTCTTTTATATATCTATCGTGGTCTTTCTTATCCGTCTTGTAGCCGGAGTGCATACTTGGTCTTGGCTATGCGAGGAGTTGCGGGGCGTTGGGAGGGAGGGAGGCTCATCTTACACTGGCGTATCTCGTCTGCATAGACCGTCCGTTAGGGGAAGGGCCCGCGGTTGGCGACTGGGCAACGTACTCATAGATTCGTTCGTTTAGCACTGCATGTAAATGAGATGGTCTGACATGTGTTCACTGTGCTTTACCTGTTTCCGCGCTTTGCGCGGTGGCATTATGCAAAACGGTTCTCGACTTGGGCAAGTGGATAGACAACGAATAGAACAAAGGCATTGGTTCAAACTGCAGTATTTCTCCCGGCCCGGTCTCGGGTTCCCCGGCCGAAGAATCCTGTCGCCTGGAACAACCCCCTTTGTCCCCGGCCTCCTGACTATGAACTACGCCCGGAAAACAATGAACGTTGTTCAGAGCTGCGCAGTTTGCAATGATTTTATTGGGAATGGAGAAGATTGTACGTATGAGCAAAGGCGCCGTTCGACTCGGGGGAAACGGTGTCGTCTGGTATATCTCTGAAGCGCGATGGGAGCCTGCGTTTTTGAACCGTTCCTGTCCCGTTCTCGTTCGCTTCTGGACTGTTAGAGGCTTGGACTTACACCGCGAATACTGCGACTACGGGGGAGGAATACGGAAACTTCGACGGCCTTGGTGGTCTACGAGATACGCATCCGCCTACAGGCTACCGGACTCATTCCAACGGACGACGCGACTCTCTAACACCACTCACACTCACCGAACGGATCCCAAAGTCCCCTCTCGCCCTGTCCGAGTACACCGGTGACGGCAGACAGGATGTGTCATGACACGCTCAAGATGTACACCTGCGGCCACTCCAAGCTCAAGGCAAGGCAATGCGATAACCTGGACGTCCCGCGCATCATCTGCGTCACGCTCTACCCAAAGGGTCCGGCCATCGTGGTGGATTACTTCAAGTACGCCTGCCGCGAGTGCACCGCCCTCGAGATGGAACATAGCCTGGCGCGGGATGCTCTGCCACCGCTGCCTGCCCCCGTCGTCGAGGAGTCAGTCGTGGAGTTTATGGAATGTGACGACGCCGCTAGCTTTGCGGTCGCTGGCGACCAGCTTGACGATTTTGCGCCAGGGGGGCAGTGCGCGCTCAAGCCGCACAAGGACGAGGATCTGCCGGAGTTGCCGCCGAAGGAGCCGCGGGGCAGGCGCTCCACGCTTGAGAACCTTGGGAAGGCCGAGATCCTGGAGATGCTGAGGCCGGAGGTTACCAGGGACAGGCGGTGCACGTTCATGTTCCTTCGGGACCAGGAGGTTCTAGTTAAACTCACGCCTGAGAACAGCAATGCGACGGAGCTTGATCCGGCGGAGAAGAAGCCTGCGCGGCAGACGATGGGACGTGGAGCTGCGCAGCAGGGGATGGTGCTACCGTCTGTCATGACCAAGGCGGTCTCGCGGAAGCCAGTTCCGCAGCGGTCCGCGGGTTCCGGACGCGGTCGCACTCAGCAGCCTCCCCACAAACCACTTCGACAGACGGAACCGCGGGTGATGCTCTCTGAGGATAAGATCCTCAAGAAGCCTAAGGGCGCGACGGAACCCCGGAAGAAGCAGTCGCCTGGGCGCTCCAGTGAGGCCATGTGCAAGGCTGCCAAGGGGACCAAGCAGAACCCCGGAGACAGGGCGCTGCTCCCTAGCTACCGCTACGCCTCCAACAACGGCGTTCCCCCCGCCGGCGCGAGGATTCTCGGCCAAGCTCCCCAACAAGGTACAACGCAGCACCAGCTCGCAGACGCAGTCGGAGCAAGCCCCCAACAAGCAGGCCCGCCGCCACCACTCCGACAGCGCCGTCCGCCGCTCCCGGAGGGAACTCCACAGCGCCGACATCCCCGCCCGCTCCGCGTCCCTCGGCGCCGGCGGACTGAGGAAGCGCAACGGGGTGTATTTCCGAACCCCCAAGCCGGCGGGGATCACCCGGGACTACAACTGGCTCCTTGATCTGGGCAGCACCCCTACCACTAGGAGTTTCACTGCCGTCCGCCCCGGAAATGCGGGCCTTTCCTCGCCTCGGCGCTTGCCCCGAGCCGCGGACGTACACGGCATGGAAGGGTCCTTGAGCAGCTGCGCCTTAGGTTCCGATAACTGCAAGGCGCTCGTTTCCGAGGGTGGTTCAGGATAGACACGGGAGTTTGTTTGCTTCATCTTTTGTCTGGTCGGGCTCTTGTCTTTCTTTCCGTCGGTTCCTCCTGACGCTCGCTCGGTTCGTTTCCTGGTCTCGGGGGGCTGCTCTTTCTCTTTCATAGTCATATCTCCAAGACCCCCTCCAAAAAACTACAGATAAGGATGGGTGGGGATAGCATCAGCAATGGAAGCAAATGGGATCATCATATTTGTAAAGTCCATCCATCCCGTGAGTGACCCCCTCGCGACCACCTACCAATCCCCTCTGCGCATCACGGTCTTCGAGGTCACGTGATTGCCCCACTCGGACCCCGAAATCCCTTTAGCGGGTGGGCTGGCAGGTTGGCAAAAGGCGATCCCGGAGCCGGCGGGAAAGGCGCAACGGCGGGTAATCTCAACATCCAACAATCCTCCCGGTCCCCCATACCGACCCCCCCCCCCCCCCTCCGGCGACGTCACTCCCTCCAGCTACATCTCGTAGACAAACCCAAGGGAACATCGCGACAATGGCTGCGGTTGTGAAGGCTATCAACGCCAGGATCAGGGCGAATCCTGTCCTGGACTATGTCTGCTCGACGCGTAGGTTTTGACTCTTCCTTTTTTTTTTCCCTACCGGTAGTCCGGGACGTGTGAGGCTGGAGACAATGGGTCACAGTTGATGGACGGAACTGGGCAGACTCCTCGGCGTACGGTCTAGATGGTTTCTGCGCTGCTGGGCGTTGGGCGTTGACTGCGCTGTGGCAAGGCCGCGTGCGAAGCTCGAGGCTGGGCGCGAGGCTACATGGATGATGGTACGGGAACGGGAACGCTGACGCGCTACAGACTTCTGGGGTCCGGCCTCTAACTTCGGTATCCCCCTCGCCGCCATAATGGACACGCAGAAGAGCCCCGAGGTGTAAGAACGCCCCTTCCTCCCCTTTTCCAACAGCCTTACCCACGACACACACACACCCATCCTCTCCTCGAACCAAGTCACCCGCCTACCCGTCCCCCAACCGCCCGACCATCCGCGCCCCCCTCCAAACCCTCCCCCGCGCTAGTACCCCAGACTAACCCACCCACCCACAGCATCTCGGGCCCGATGACCGGCGCCCTCTGCATCTACTCCGCGACCTTCATGCGCTACGCCCTCGCCGTCTCCCCCCGCAACTACCTCCTCTTCATGTGCCACTTCGTCAACGGCGGCGCCCAGGCCACCCAGATGTACCGCTACCTCAACTACAACCACTGGGGCGGAAAGGAGCAGATGGAGGCGGCCAAGGCGGCCGCGCCCGCGGAGAAGAAGACTGAGGAGAAGAAATAAGCTGGGCTGGGCGTGGTGTGGGATATGTTGGAGGGGATAGATGGTGCTGGGTATCGGAGATAGGGCGAGGTTCTGTGGGAGTGGTGCTATGTACATGTATGGAGAGGCATAGTGTGGGGTAAGCATGGCTGGGACGGAGCCGGGGAGTGCCCCGTTCCTCGAACCGCCCTTCCCAGGTTCCTGGGGAAGTCCCTGGAACACACGAGGTTTGGCTTCGGCCTATAAACGACGGACCCGCATGGAGCGTCAAGGGCGTCAAGGGAAGCCGCATGGCAATCGTCCCCAAAGGGGGCATTCAGCAAAAACATCGGAGTATTAGCTGAGTGGCTGTGTCAAACCCATGAGATGCTAGTGCACAAATACCCCCTCGTGAGGTCCATGTCCTGCTTTTTTTCTTCGTTTACCCCTGGTGCTATTCGGACATTTTGCACGTTTCATTGGTGAAAGTGAAACTAACCGCGGTTGAAACGCGGTCACAGAAACGGTCGAAACGGGACGGGCATCCGTTTCGAAACCAGGAAGAGATCGGCTACTCGGTGGGCAACGATCGGGGGGGCGTATCCCGCATCTAACCCACAACTGCATCATCCCTAGCTTTAGAGGGGGGCGTGTAAGGAGCGTCTTGCGTGTAAGCTGCGCGTAAGGGCCGAGCTGCCCCGCCTATTCGTCGAGGCCCCCGCCAACAGCCGGGCCCGGCCCGGGGAACGAACGGGGCGTGGTGTACGGGGTCAGCAGGGCAGCAAGGCCGGGCGGCCTCGGGAACAAGCCGCCCTCTCGGCTGTCACGAATTTGATGCCGGGCCCGAGGGCGGCGGATCCCGGAAAGGCTCCACCTGGCGGTGCAAGGGGAGAGAAGGCGATGGAACCCGGCGCTATTCATGTGGGGGAACGGGAAAGATGGGGCGGAGGAGAGGAGGGGGAGGGAAGCACGGGACGGCGGAGGGCATGAGCTCGGGGTGGTGGGGGAACCTGAGGGGCAGTTGTTCCCGAGGGATTGGGATCGCATGTGCAGGTGGGTGGACGGGAAGAATCGGGAGATGGTGCGCGATGGGCGCTATTGGCTAGGCAATGCTCCGGCGTCTGGGGTAAAGGCGAGTCTCGCGAAGGCTTTTCGTTGGTCAATCGGCCGAGCCAGTCCCTCCTCGGATTAAGGTGCGGTGGAGGCGGGTGACTGCGCTCGGGATTGACGACACCCCGGGGAATAGACGTACAAGAAGCGTAGATACGATGCTTGGTGCTAAGAGCATCGTGGACACGCGTGTCGGGGATACCTGAAGTCCACGGCCGCGGACCGTCCGTCTTGACTTGACTTTGGAACCTCGGGCGAAGCGTCCGCCCCGGCATGGTGCCGCCCCGCAATGGCCTTGCACTGAATACCGACTGGCGCCCAAACGACGAAGTATACATGTGCAGATTAGTGACTCGTGCTTGTACTTCTTCTAATGCAGGCTTGACACGGAAACGAAACCGAGGTCAGTCGGGAGTCCTCCCGGCGCGGCGAACACGAGACCACTCGGAATAGAGAAAGCCGAGGATCCCCAGGCCCCGGGCGGCGGAAGCCTCAGCCAATCACTTCAATGTTGTCTGGTCTCTACACGGAGGGCGCCGACTGTATGCCGCCATCGCATCGTCGTCCGGTGCACATCCCTTGGCACGCGGCACTCGCCGCTGCGAGAATCGAAAGATGTAAGAATTAGACGTGCGAATAGAGGGTCAAACTAGGACTGGCGAGGGCAGGCCCGCCACCGTGAGTGGAGCGGAAACGCTCAGTGGCTCAGGACTAGCTCGGCCTTTTCCCAGCCCTACCCAAGACATCTGCGCCGCGATGACGCCATGAGCCGCGCCAAGGGGAACGAAGCGAGCGGGAAAATTCTTCCAGGGCAGCGACTTCTGGGCAGAGGCAAGGCACATGCCGTCCGTGAGATTCAGCAGCCAGAGGCTGAATCCGGCGCCGAGGTCGGAGTCGGTGCTCTTTCCGGACAAGGTGGGGCATTCCCATCGCTGGGAACGGGAGAGAAAATACCGTTTCCACCGTTATGTTATCTTAGAAGCCGAGGATTATATCTTCCAATCGCCCCGCCGCCTGACGAGTCACCGAGCACCCAAGGTGCTTGCGAAAGCGGTGGGGTTTTCGGTGTGGCAGGGAATAGTCCGCAGTGACCACATGCCCATGTGGGCGTTCGAGCGGTGACGCTAATTGGCCAATGGTAAGCTCCCAACGTGGCTTATTAGCGCAAGGGTTCGCTTTTGGCATCGTTTTTCCCTGGTCCGTTAGCGTGTCTTGTATGAACGGGGGGGAAGATCTCTTGTGGAGCCCGGAGTCACTCCCTTCCAGAGCTCACATGAGCTCCAGGTAGTTCCCACCGTCACGCAGGCGGGGCCGGACGCGAGTTTACCGGCACGTCGAGTTTTAGCCTCTGGACGAGGGCGCGGTTATTACCTCAGAGGTTTCAGGGGTATGACCCTGAGGCATGGCGGATGACCGCCGGGGGGTGGATGAAAAGTTTTGGGTGGTGGGATGGCGGGGAAGGGGGGGCGTGTTTTGTGCGAGGGAGAGCGGAACAGCGGTGGGGTGTATTGCCGTGTTGGTGAGGAAACCCCCGCGCTGCCCTCCACCCATCTCTGCCGTATGACACGGCTCGACTTGTTGAGGCCGCTCGCGACGATGCTGGGGGGACGTGGTACGCGTGCGTACAAGTCGCAGTAGTCCGGGCCCGCAGTATTCCCGCCTAGCGTTGAAGGTTTTGAGTCTCTCGGGGACTGAACGGGCGAATGTAGATCCCGCTCGCTCCTTGTCCGAGTGCTCGTGTCTCACGTATGCACCAAAAAGTATAGGTGGGGGGATATGTCGAGTGATACCTTGAACCCTGGCATGGCCATTCCTCCCTGGGCTCCAAGGATGATTGCCACTGCGGACCCATGCAGCTGGAGCGTGACCTCTCCTCAAACATGTCCCGCAACGCCCCCGGTGGCATCACTCATCAGTGATATCCAATATCCGTAGGTCAGCTATGACAGGAGCGGTTGCAAGGGATGGGCTTGCAAACCTCGCCGCGACGATGCTCCCGCAATTCGGCCCACGAAGGAGAGCTCCGAATGGCGGCAAGTCTCCCCGAGTGGAGTGTCCAAAGCTGGACACTGTGCCTGCATTTTGTACTCGATACAGGCGCTGAGATAGGAGACCCTGCTTCAGACCTGTAGTGATGCAGATGGCTTCGGCGGTTCGGGATGGGCGCGTGTGTTTTCCTCTATCAGCTCTGCCTCGAAAAGCTGCATCTATCCCTCTCGGGCCTGGGAGGCCTTGGTGCGAGCCATCGAGGACGTGATGCATGAAGACGCAAAGAGGATTGGGTTCTGATTCTCCCCCATCTATCGCTCCACATCCCAGTTGCGTCGTGGATGGAAATGGATGTGTCGTCTCGGAGATTGGTGCCGCTCAGTGCCAATTCCTTGCTGAATCGTCTCTGTCGTAGTGGGAAAACCACGCAGACCATCAAGTCACCTGGTACCCCGCGTGTTGCAGCTACCGAGCCGAGGACAACGGCTGCCAGTTGGTGGTTGAGCTTAATCCCTCTGCGGCCAGTTGGTGGTCGTAGTTGCCAGGCTCGGACACGGCGCTGGAGCCGTACCCACACCCACCTTGGAGTTTTTCCTGCCCCTCTTTTCCTTGCAGCTGCCCCTCCCCCACCCCGCCATCTCAGCGTGATGCACCAGCGGCTCGCTGCACAACCCACCCCCCTAGTTCGGTCGGTAATACACCACTTTGGTGCGAAGAAAATAGAAGTCGATTGTACCCACCAACAAACGAGCTATCAGCAGCAGACGCTCTTTTAATTTTTGCCAGAGTTGACATTGTGTGTCCAATCAGCTGCGGACCTTGGCGCTCCTGACTCCTTCGTCGCTCACCACTCGGTACTAGGGCAACCCCACCCCGCGCCATCCACAAGCTGCAGGTTTACCATTACCTGACCGTTTTCGGCCCCGTTTCCGTTTCCCTGCTACTGCAGCCAATCGCCGAATCCGTTCCACCGTCTCTTTATCCCCACGCCCGACCCTCCGTTGACGTCTCTGACTGCCCCTCGGTTCCTATACATATCTGGTCCCAATCCCAAACCCCTCCATCTCCCATCGACTCATCCTCACCAGGTCGCCCATCTTCTCCCCCCACAACCTTTCGAGTCAACCCCAGCAGACAAAGCTTCGGTGACTCTAAAGAGTTCTGGCTCAAGATGGCTCTTCCGCAGTTCCCCCAGGCCGACATCACCTTCCACGATGTGTTCGAGGATGATGAAGTCAAGGAGGCTCAGACAGTCCATCACATCCGCGCCAACTCGAGCATCATGCAGGTGAAGAAGATTCTGGGTGAGTCGTCATTGTTTTCCACGGCTCTGTGATGCTCAATTGAGCTCGTGAGGGCCTCTCGCGAGGGTACTTCGCTAACGTCGCGATCCTGTGCCACAGTCGCCAACCGTGGTGAAATCCGTAAGTAAACCCTATTCACAAAGGATAGTGAAGCTGCCGCTAACTCACAATCTACAGCCATTCGTGTATGAATCCAACTGCCATTCCTTTTTGTGGCCTTTCTATGAACCCCAAAACTAATTACTCTGCCGCCTAATAGATCTTCAGGACTGTGAGTCAAACCTCCACCGTCAACTTGCCGCCAGAGCAAAGCCACATTTTAAGGCGCCATGGTGCAATATTGGGTTCTGTCACCTAGCGAATAGTGGTTAACCATATTTCAAGGCCCACGAGCTTTCCCTCCACACCATTGCTGTCTTCAGGTAACTTCAGCTCAACATTTCCCGACATCACCAGGCGCTTTTTACCTGCATGTGGCTATAGGGCCCATACTAACTATGGTATAGTTATGAGGACCGCCTTAGCATGCACAGGCAGAGTTTGTCTCCCAATACCTTACTTACACCGGTGCTCTGCAAGGTGGCGAGAGCTTCGATTCACTAACTGTTCTCATAGAGGCCGATGAGGCCTACGTCATTGGCAAGCGTGGACAGTATACCCCCGTTGGGGCCTATCTCGCGGGCGATGAGATCATTCGCATTGCGCTCGAGCATGGCGCCAACATGATCCACCCTGGTTTGTGCTCCCCAATTCACTCATCACAAAAATGCCGTCACTTGAAAACGAGCTAACGAATGTATGAAGGCTACGGCTTCCTTTCCGAGAACGCTGAGTTCGCCAAGAAGGTCGAGGAAAACGGCCTTGTGGTAAGTTTAGCTAGCTAGGCCTGACACCCTACAACGGGGCTAATGCGTCTCGCCAGTGGATTGGCCCTTCTCACGAGGTCATCACTGCTCTCGGTGACAAGGTGTCTGCCCGGAAGCTCGCTATCGCTGCCGACGTGCCTGTCGTTCCGGGTACTGAGGGCGCCGTAGACAAGTTCGAGGATGTCAAGGCGTTCACGGACAAGTATAGCTTCCCCATCATCATCAAGGCCGCCTACGGTGGCGGTGGTCGAGGTATGAGGGTTGTCCGTGACGAGGCCGACCTCAAGGAGGCCTTTGACCGGGCGACTTCGGAGGCCAAGTCTGCCTTCGGCAACGGCACGGTGTTCGTCGAGAGGTTCCTTGACAAGCCCAAGCACATCGAGGTCCAGCTGCTTGGTGACAACTACGGCAACGTCATCCACCTGTTCGAGCGCGACTGCTCAGTGCAGCGCCGCCACCAGAAGGTCGTTGAGATCGCCCCGGCCAAGGACCTTCCCACCGAGACCCGCGACGCTATCTTGAGGGATGCTGTCCGCCTGGCCAAGTCGGTCAACTACCGCAACGCCGGTACTGCCGAGTTCCTGGTCGATCAGCAGAACCGCTACTACTTCATCGAGATCAACCCTCGTATCCAGGTCGAGCACACCATTACTGAGGAGATTACCGGCATCGACATCGTCGCCGCCCAGATCCAGATCGCCGCCGGCGCTACCCTGCAGCAGCTCGGTCTCAGCCAGGACACCATCACCACCAGGGGCTTCGCCATCCAGTGCCGTATCACCACTGAGGATCCCTCGCAGGGCTTCCGGCCCGACACCGGAAAGATCGAGGTCTACCGGTCCGCCGGCGGGAACGGCGTCCGGCTCGACGGTGGCAACGGCTTCGCCGGCGCTGTCATTACCCCTCACTACGACTCCATGTTAGTCAAGTGCAGCTGCCACGGCTCTTCGTACGAGATCGCCAGGAGGAAGATGCTTCGTGCTCTAGTGGAGTTCCGTATCCGAGGCGTGAAGACCAACATCCCCTTCCTCGCGTCTCTCCTCACCAACCCCGTCTTCATCAACGGCACCTGCTGGACCACCTTCATCGACGACACGCCTTCGCTCTTCGACCTCATCGGGAGCCAGAACCGTGCTCAGAAGCTCCTTGCTTACCTCGGCGACGTCGCTGTCAACGGCAGCAGCATCAAGGGCCAGATAGGCGAGCCCAAGTTCAAGGGCGATATCATCATCCCCGAATTGTTCGACAACGACGGCAACAAGATCAACGTCGACGAGCCTTGCAAGAAGGGATGGCGGTATCTACTCGAGGAGCAGGGCCCCAGGGCCTTTGCCAAGGCAGTTCGCGATTACAAGGGTTGCCAGATCATGGACACCACCTGGCGTGACGCCCACCAGTCCCTCCTGGCCACCCGTGTCCGTACGGTCGATCTCCTGAACATCGCCAAGGAGACCAGCCACGCCATGGCGAACCTGTTCAGTCTGGAGTGCTGGGGTGGCGCCACGTTCGACGTCGCCATGCGCTTCCTGTACGAGGACCCGTGGGAGAGGCTCAGGAGGATGCGCCGTCTCATCCCCAACATCCCCTTCCAGATGCTTCTACGTGGCGCCAACGGCGTTGCGTACTCGTCTCTTCCGGACAACGCTATCGACCAGTTCGTTGACCAGGCCAAGAAGAACGGTGTTGACATCTTCCGTGTCTTCGACGCGCTCAACGATATCGACCAGCTCGAGGTCGGCATCAAGGCTGTTCACAAGGCCGGCGGTGTCGTTGAGGGCACCGTCTGCTACAGCGGTGACATGTTGAGCCCTAGCAAGAAGTACAACATGCCGTACTACCTCGACCTCGTCGACAAGCTCGTGAAGCTTGACATCCACATCCTCGGCATCAAGGACATGGCTGGTGTTTTGAAGCCCCACGCGGCAACGCTCCTCATCGGCGGTATCCGCGAGAAGTACCCCGACCTTCCCATCCACGTCCACACCCACGACTCGGCCGGTACCGGTGTCGCCTCCATGGTGGCTTGTGCCAAGGCGGGTGCCGATGTTGTTGACGCTGCCACCGACAGCCTGTCGGGCATGACTTCGCAGCCTAGCATCAACGCCATCCTCGCCTCGCTGGAGGGCAGCGAACTCGACCCCGGCCTCAACGTCCGCCAGGTGCGCGCCCTCGACCAGTACTGGCAGCAGCTTCGCCTCCTCTACTCGCCCTTCGAGGCCCACCTCGCGGGCCCCGATCCCGAGGTCTATGAACACGAGATCCCCGGCGGCCAGCTCACCAACATGATGTTCCAGGCCTCGCAGCTTGGTCTCGGCTCGCAGTGGGCGGAGACGAAGAAGGCCTACGAGCAGGCCAATCAGCTCCTCGGCGACATCGTCAAGGTCACCCCCACCTCCAAGGTCGTCGGTGACCTCGCGCAGTTCATGGTGTCGAACAAGCTCACACCCGAGGACGTCAAGGCCAGGGCGTCGCAGCTCGACTTCCCCGGCTCCGTCCTTGAGTTTCTCGAGGGCCTGATGGGCCAGCCCTACGGCGGGTTCCCCGAGCCCCTGCGCTCGGATGCCCTTCGCGGCCGCCGCAAGCTCGACAAGCGTCCCGGTCTCTCGCTCGAGCCTGTCGACTTCGCCAAGGTCAGGCGCGACCTCGCGAAGAAGTTTGGTGGCAAGGTCACCGAGTGCGACGTCGCGTCGTACATCATGTACCCTAAAGTCTTTGAGGATTACAAGAACTTCACGCAGCGCTTCGGTGACCTCTCGGTCCTCCCCACCAAGTACTTCCTCGCGAAGCCCGAGATCGGCGAGGAGTTCCACGTCGAGCTCGAGAAGGGCAAGGTCCTCATCCTCAAGCTCCTGGCCGTCGGCCCGCTCAGCGAGAACACTGGCCAGCGTGAGGTGTTCTACGAGATGAACGGCGAGGTCAGGCAGGTCACCGTCGAGGACAAGACCGCGGCTGTCGAGAACATTAGCAGGCCCAAGGCTGATCCTAGTGACTCGAGCCAGGTCGGCGCGCCCATGGCTGGTGTGCTGGTCGAGCTGAGGGTCCACGACGGGTCCGACGTCAAGAAGGGTGACCCGCTTGCTGTTCTCAGCGCTATGAAGATGGTAAGTGCTGCTGGAACCTCGGTTGATGAAAAACGGACGTGTTAACAAATACTCTAGGAAATGGTCATCTCGGCGCCTCACAACGGCAAGGTGTCCGGCCTCCAGGTCAAGGAGGGCGACTCCGTGGACGGAGCCGACCTCGTATGCAAGATCACCAAGTAAGGGACATGGCTATGAGGAAAAAGGGAAAGGACTTTGCGTTTTTTTGTCTTAGGCGATCAGGCGGTGAAATGGATACTACTACGAGGGGATGATGAATCTAAAAACCGTTTCTTGTTCTGTTTTTGTTTCCAGGGAAAGAAGAGTTGGGATCTTGTATGTAGTCGGGGTTCTGGGTTTACGAATGATGGGCATTCACGGATTATCTCGGCTTGATGCCATACACAGGCGCAGTGCCCACTGGGTTGGCCAATTCACACAGACATGCACCTGCACCTTCGCCAGACCACACAAGAAGTGCTTAAAGGCCGTGAAGACGCTTTGATTCGCCTACTGCTCCCCATGCTCCCTGCTCTCTGACTACAAAACCCCCACCCTTAACTTTCTAGCTTATGCCGTCATACAAGCACGCTCACTCGTTCTCTCCTCGCGAAAGAACGCAACCCCCTACTCACTGCCGAAACCAGGCCACAAAAGGGACTGCGGAGGAATGGGTCGCCGGGACAAGAAGTGATACAAAGCAGGTGTGAAAACCCGTAATTCCCCAGCACCGCAAGGTAAAAGACCCAAAAACAAAGCAAAAGCGAAAAATAAGCCATTCCCGGTCCCGAAATCGACAGAAATGCCATAAATCAAACCCGCCGGACGCCGCTTTCCCAATTCCCGAATTTCCCCTAGCCTATACACCCAAGTAGTCGTGACAATAGAACACATTAACCACCCTATCCCTAACCTTAGATTGAGAATAAGAAAGATGAAAAAAGAGGCAGGAGGTGAAAGAAGAGAAGGGGGGATGAAAAATAGCATCATGCATCGACGAGCTCGCCCTCCTCGCCGTCAGAAGCCGACCTCAACCTCTTCCTATCGCGGCCGCCCTCATCAACCTCCGAGTCGGCCTCTTTCCTCTTAGCAGGCGAACGCGACCCGTTCGCCCCCTCGCCGTGGTCTCTAGCCGCCGACACCGACCCGTCCCGGGTCCTCTCCCCGTTAGGTCTCCGCGGGCTCTCCGCGCCAAGTGGCGTCGCGGCCGGGGGCGGCGTCTGGCTGAGCAGGACCTCACCCCTCCTCCTAGTGTTCTCGAGCAGGAACGCAGGTGACCCGATGGACGGGTTCTGGCGGCGGAGAGGGTTCTCGGCGTAGAACTGGCGCATGCCGTCGATAGCGCGCACGCACCGCTCCTCATCGCCGCCTAGGTGCCGCCACCAAGGCTCGCCGTTGACGTCGTCGATGGGCTGCGAGGTGTGGGCGCTCGCGAAGAAGATGGCCGCGACGGCGACGTCGCGGGCGTCCATTAGGAGTGGGAGGCTGGTGAGGCAGGCGTCGTTGCAAAAGGCCCACGCGGCCTGACGGAGCGACTTGTTCTGGGAGACTTCGAGCTGGGAGAGAAGGTCGAAGAGGCGGTGGTAGGGGTTGTCGACCATTAGGTCGAAGGTGAGGAGCTCGAGCATGAGCTCCTCGTACATGAGGATGCTGTCGCGCCAGCGCCAGTATTCCTTGCTCTGCTCGTCGATGATAAGACGAGCGTTCTTTTGGGCGACGCGCGCGACAGCGATAATGAGGTCCTTGGTCTTTCGGCAGTTCTCCTCCGTTTTGTTTGCTAGAAAGAGGGCCGTCGCGGCTATGTTCTGTGTGACGCGGGAGTCACCGGTCAGTTACCCGAGCGGACAGTAGAGCCCGATGGCAAACCGAGTAAACTTACGTAGTGGTGTATCCCGCTCTTCTCCTCCACCATACTATATCGCATGTAGAACCGATGGAAGAACACGCCAGCCACCCATAGTGTGACTTGCGGCAGATCAAGCAGCACGCCCGCCTGGTAGATGAAGTTGACACCCTTGGCCCGGCGCAGCCTCTCTTCTATCGGAGGTAGCCCGTCTATGATAGAGGGCGTGCTGAGGACCTCATCTGGCGTAAAGTACCACTGGTTAAACGGAAGCGGGTTCGGCGTCTGCGGCGCGGTGGGAGCGGGCGATGGGCCCTCTTGCAGGGTTTGTGATCTCGGCGGCGAGACCTTTGACGCTTGTGTCGGCGGAGAGGGCGCGGGCGGGGGCACGTCGTTACGGTGTGAGGGTGATCGCGACCGGTTCTGGGGGACGGCGGGCGGTTGATAGCCTTCCCTCGGAGGGCGGTACCGGTCGAGGCTGGCCATGGCAGTCGTTTGTGCCGGGTGCTTGAGACCGGGAGCGAGACTAGGTCCAGTTATGGAGCAGTATGAGCTGCGTAGACGGGTTCATGGGGAGGTCAGCGGTCAGCGTAACGGATACGGGGACTATTAAACACAGTTCGACAGGGGGAAGTCAGGAATTTAAGAACAAAGAGGCGCTCCGAGTGCTCGTTTCGCCATCTCAAGGTTCGAGTTCTTGACGGTCTTATGTAATGACGTTTTTCTGCGGAATGCTATGCCCCGACGGACCACAAGGGCAGGTGCCAGCACCTGCCAAGGTAAAAAAGCGAAAAGCGTCCTTGGCTGCGTCGAGGCAAGGAACGCAGAGAGCTTGGTTTCCACAACCTCGCAGACAGCTGCACTTATCTTTATCACTCTACCAACTCTCTTCCTACGCGTCGCGACGCGTCTGGCAGACCACCTCGATACACGTTCACAATCCCGCAAAAGCAACCGAGATCCGTTGCCGAGTGCCCCGCCCAAAGGGTTCCGAACCGGCAAGATGATGCACCCGTCGCGCCAGGCCTACGTTGAGGAGGCTGAAACGGAGGAGAAGAAGGGGATTTCTTTAGAGGATGTCCCGATGGACCACGACTATGATATCCCCGGCGCGGCGGCCGGCATGGCCCCCGAGAAGGCGTCAGCCATCCTTTCTCAGTTTAACAGGAAGCGACTGGCAGCTACCATTGCAGTTCCGACGGACGACAACCGCGTCCGCGCGAGACTCCGGGAATTGGGCGAGCCGATAACACTGTTTGGAGAGGGTCCCGCCGACCGGAGAGACCGCCTACGGGAGCTGTTGACGGTACAGGCTGAGCTCGCGGGTCAGCAGGAGGGCGCGGATGTGGCGATGAAGGACGCCGAGGAGGCCGAGGAAGAGGGCTCGGATGAAGAGGAAGAGGAGTTCTACACAAGAGGAGGCGAGGATCTGCTAGCCGCGCGATTAGACATTGCCAAGTTCTCGTTACCGAGGGCAAAGCGGCGGGTCGCGTTCCAGAAGGAGGAGTCCACTATCCCAGTGCGTACGCACGTCAAGTTTAGGAAGCAGATCAGGGAGAACCTGCAGGCCTTTGAGCTCCAGGGTTCTCAGACGGCCGGGGAGCGACACGTTAGCATGACGAGGATATCTCCAGACGGAAAGTCGGTGGCGGTGGGGAACTGGGGCGGGACCCTCAAGCTCTTCAGTGTTCCAGACCTGGACGCGGGGAAGACGTTCCGGGGACACACGGGGAAGATCAGTGGGTTATCGTGGTTCCCCGGCGCTACACTGCCGGAGAGCGGCGTGTCGCCGGATTCCGTAAACCTCGCGTCAGGAGGGGCAGAGGGCCAGGTCCACCTCTGGTCGCTTAACCAGGACACGCCCAAGGCGACGCTATCGGGGCATACGCAGAGGGTGTGCAGAGTGGAATTCCATCCGTCTGGACGCTACGTTGCGTCGGCATCTGAAGACACGACCTGGAGGCTATGGGATGTCGAGAAGACCACAGAGCTCCTCTTACAAGACGGCCATTCCAGGGGCGTGTACGCTGTGAGCTTCAACTCGGATGGGTCTCTCATTGCGAGCGCGGGACTTGACAGTATCGGGAGGATCTGGGACATGCGGTCTGGGAGGACCGTCATGATATTGGACGGCTACATGGACGGGCATATCAAGCCCATCTACGGGCTCGACTGGGGCTCCGACGGGCACAGGATCCTCACCGGATCCGCCGACGGGTGGGTCAAGTGCTGGGACGTGCGGAAGGTGCAGAGGTCGGGCGGCATCGGCGCCCACACGAGCGCGGTGTCCGACCTGCGGTGGTACAAAGGGCTGGACGATCCGCTCTTCGGTCAGCCGCCTGGCTTGGACGACAAGGGGGCGCAGCTGCCGAAGAAGTCGGGCACGTTCTTCGTGTCGAGCGGCGTCGACCACAAGGTCAAGATTTTCTCGGCGGACGACTGGTCGGTCGTGCAGGTGCTGAACGGGCACACGGGGCCGGTTGGCAGCGTGGACGTTGCGAGGGACGGCAAGTGGATCATCAGCGGAGGGCACGATCGGACTATCAAGATCTGGGGGCGGAATGATGGGGAGGGGGTGTGAGGATTATGTGGAGACGTGTCTGTAGCAGTAGTTGTGAAATATAGAGATACCCTCGCCCGGCCAACAGATGCAGATGCGGCGAAGTCGACTTAAGCATTCCTCGTCCGAGTCGCGTCCGGATTTGTGCTGCAGGCTGTGTCAAGATACCCGTGCATGAATGTTCTCGTCGCCCGAAATAGAGATTTACGCTCATGTTGGTCATGGCTGGATGTACGACTCGTAAAATATCAAGAAGGCAGTGTGCAATAGTCTTATACAACGTTCGAAGTTCCCCTCCAAAAGGCTCATCTCGGTGAACAATGCTGGTAATGACATCAATACCACCCGGTCAATTAAACGAGCCACAGGCAGTGGTTGGTACATGTGATACGCCGTAATTTAGCGGGGACCGCCTGTACGAAGTAGGTAATTACCCCTAAATACATGTAAGCTGATTGGGCAAGGAGTGCCCGGCGCGCCCCGCGAGGCGAGATTTCAGGCCATCGTCTCACAGGTACTTTGCACAGAACCTCAGACCGGGAGACTCGACAAGTATCGGTACGCGCGATATCCGAATATGGTTCGAAATTTTCGGGCTTGGGAGGTTCAGCCCAGCCCGAGGCATGGGAAAACAAAAGCTCCTTGCCGCCAGGCTCCATCTTCCCGGCGCGACCTCTCCCTCCCCTCCTCCCATCTTCCATTTGCGAAGTCAACCCGCAACGCACAACACGGAAACTCGGACTCCACGACGACAATTTCGGTTTTTATCTCGAGGCGGCAACACCACTCAATGCATATTCACGCGACGTGCCAACAATCCAGGTTCTTCTTTGTCTCCCTAATGCCTGCGCCCGGCTACCAGAACCAGCCCCGGGATTTCCAGTTCGAGCTTCGAGCCGACGCCGAGCGCCGACGCGGATCGCGCCTCCTCGTTTGAATCCCTCGCCCCGAGGAGCGGCCAGTGAGTGAGACGAGCACACTGGAGATCGACTGGAGAAGTTCGAAACAGCCGCCTTGAGGTCTCAGAACGATCGAGGCATAGACGAGCCGCTGTCGCTCGTCGCTGTTTCAGGAACACGCACCAAATAAACTAAGAAATACACCGGAGCGACCATGACGGTGCCGGGTGTCCCCGCGCTAACGACGGTGCGGGGATTTACCGCAAATTCTGTCGCATCCGGGGACGAGTCCGACTGCAGCACCTCGTGCGGGACTCCCCCGCGTATCCAGCCCGGCCGATGTCTCAACGACGTGGTGAGCGCCAACTGCAGCCCGGCCATGAAGGCCACCTGCTCACCCGCCGTATCCGGCATTACTAGGCTCCGCCAGGCCATGGAGCCGCTCAGCCTCGACGGCAGCTCGCGCACGAGCACCATGACGCTGGGCGGCAGCCAGCATGCGCCCTGGAGCTCCTCGGGGCTCTCCAGCGTGCCCATGAGCCGCACGGGCAGCCGGGACACGGTGCAGAGCGACCTGACGAGCACCGGCTCCGACGGCGGGTCCACTAGTTACGAGGTCAACCTGGAGAGCGAGTTCGTCAGCGAGTCGATGCGCGAGAAGCCCGCCATGCTCGGGGCCGTCGAGGGCGGCCTCGTGAGGCGCGCCAAGATGACGGCGCAGGACTTCGAGCCGCTGCGCTGCCTCGGCAAGGGAACGTACGGGACGGTGGTGCTCGTCAAGCAGAGGACCACGGGCCGGCTGTACGCGCAGAAGCAGCTCAAGAAGGCGTCGCTGGTGCTGCACAAGAAGCTGGTGGAGCAGACCAAGACGGAGCGGCAGGTGCTCGAGTCGGTGAACCGGCACCCGTTCGTGGTGAAGCTCTTCTACGCGTTCCAGGACCAGGAGAAGCTCTACCTCATCCTCGAGTACGGCCAGGGCGGGGAACTCTTCACGCACCTGGACACGGAGAAGATGTTCCCGGAGCCCGTGGCGGCGTTCTACATGGCGGAGATGCTGCTCGCCATCTCGCACCTCCACAACGACCTGGGCGTCATCTACCGCGACCTGAAGCCGGAGAACTGCCTTCTGGACGCTGACGGGCACCTGCTCCTCACGGACTTTGGGCTGTCCAAGGTGTCGGCCGAGGACGCGGACACGTGCAACTCGATGCTCGGGACCGTCGAGTACATGGCACCCGAGATAGTGAAGGGGGTCAAGTACGGCAAGAGTGTGGACTGGTGGTCCTTTGGGGCGCTGGGCTACGACCTGCTGACGGGGAACCCGCCGTTCCGGGGCGGCAACAACGCCAAGATCCAGGACAACATTGTGCGGCAGAAGCTGACGCTGCCGTACTTTATGAGCGCTGACGCCAAGGACCTCCTCACGCGGCTGCTTCGCAAGGAGCCGTCGAAGCGGCTGGGCTCCAACATGCCTCGAGACCTCGAGACGATGAAGAAGCACCGGTTCTTCCGCAAGATCGACTGGAAGAAGTTGGTGGCGCGGGAGATGACGCCGCCGATCCAGCCCTTCATCACGGATCCGGAGCTCGCGGAGAACTTTGACCCCAGCTTCACGGAGCTGTCAGTGAGCCCCATCGTTTGCCCCGCCGAGACATTTGGGGGCCGCGCGGCGAGGGTGGACGAGAGGGAGGACAATCCGTTTGGGGGGTTCAGCTTCGTGGCGCCGAGCAGCCTGCTGGAGGGGGGGGGAGTTCGCGATTGCGGGGGGCGTCTGAGGTGACGCTGACGGGGCGGGGCCGCTGCTGTGCGTCCGTACATTTGCGCGTTTGGTTATCTTGCTTTGATTACAACATCTGGCCTTTTTCTTTGTCGGATCGTCTTTTTTTTTGGAGACTTTCCATTCAGCGAGCGTCTTGGGTGGGCGGGCTTGGGTCACTGTTTACGGACTAGATCACTGTTTCCTACGGGATCTGGGAACTCTGCATACTCACGTCTAGGGGTGGTATACAAGACGGGAGCTGGACATGTTCGCGAGAGCGTGTCGCTCCGGTAGATGAGCGCGGAGGGGAGGGTTAATAAACCTTCTTTTTTACCGGGGGCGGCGACGGTCGCCCCTCGATTCTTTCTCCTTTCGATCTTGTGAGAGGTTTTGCTTTGGCGTGAGGGCTCGGATGGCGAGTCCCTCGCGTCGTCATGTAAGTTGAGTGACCCCTCGCCTCCCCGTCTCGCCCACGAGCGCATGTCGGTGGTGGCGGTGGCGGTGGCGGTGCAGCGATCAGTGCTCTCCCGGGCTGGATTCCCGCGCGGCAGTATGTTGACCCCTTGTCTGGGCTGTGTCTTCCTCATGCACCTCCTACTGAGCTGGTGTGAGCGCGTGAGAGACGAGGCGAAACCGGGTTTTTTTGGGCCAAGGAGGATCTGTAATGCTCGGTCTTGCGGGTGGCTGACTGTGTACGTCGTGTAAGTTGGGACATTTCCCACCGGCCGCCGGGTAGAGTTTCGTCTATAGTCCCGACTACTGGGATGCGGGTCGGGTGCGTGGCTCCGGGCACACTAAGCGGACGGCCGGACTGGTGGCATGAAGTGAGGGGAAAGACCTGACCTGGCGCCGTGGTGGCAGTGGCTGGGCTTCTGGATTACGCAGGCTTCGTGGTGTTCCTGGGGATATCACTCCTCCAGCGCTTGGGAAGGGGGGGGGGCTGCTCGATTGCCTGATTCAGTCAGGATAGACGAAGGCGGAGCGTACGTTTTGGTCATACTCGGCCCCGGCGACTCTCGGCCTCCCATGCGCCGAGACGAACTTCCCAGTGCTTATCCCCGGCTTGGTAATAGGTATGTAATAAAGGGCACGTCCTTGGCGAGAACCGATGGGAAGCGACAGTCGACGCCATGGACGTCCGTCGTCCCCGGGGGGTGGCGCACCCGACGGGTAGCGACTCGGCGACGCGCCGTGGTCATCACGACGGGCGTTGCAGTGTTCCCTTCTTGGCCAGGTTTCACGTGGAGCACGTCATCTACGTGGCATCGATGTCCCCGGAGATCCCCTGGGAAGAGGGAACCCGATCTAGGGATGTCGGGAATACTGGCGCCTTCATCGATCGTCCGCGGGGTCTAGACTCAAAGACCCCCATCCGCCCGGAAGAAAAAAAAAAAAGAAAAAAAAAAGGCTTATTGAGCTTGTGACGGTTGAGACCCGGGGGTCGATGGCGGGGATAGAACGGGGCTAAAGTGCTTGCTTGCTGTCTCAGGTTCCCGGGGAGAAGGTGTCACTGTGGCGGCCCCTGCGTTCCGTGCGCTCGGCCCCTCGCCGCGGCGCTGTGATGTGAGGGAGAGGCATCCGATGCACAAGCTGCGTACAGCCATTGTCGAGTCCGCAGTTCTGGGCTCCGGGGGCGGGGAGTGTCTCTCAAAGGCCAGGAGCTTGGTGTTTGCAGTCGTTCAAGCTCGCGCCGTCATCAGCGACTTACGCGGCCCGTGGCTGCCAATGTACAGTGCGAGGTGGATGACAGACACCCGCTGACAGTGACTGGCGGAACAAGTCACCACCCATGGCAGGCGCTTCGCCCACTGCCTAGGGTCTTGCCGGGCTCCCGCCGTCCCGTCAAGCCGCAGACCTACCAAGCGCAACTCGAAACACCAATGCCGTGCCCGGGCGTCGCCCTGTTTTGAGACCCCTCGGTTTCTATCCGGCCTGTGTTGCTACTTTTCGTCTCGCTCCGGCGAGAGAGGGGAGCACTGACAGCGGGCCTCGGACGCTAGAGGTATCCGAGTGTTTCTTGAGCCGCCCCGACGCCATCCCTCGGGCGTCAGAGGCCCATGTATCGCGAAACAAGGCCAGCCAACGAGACGCGGCATGGGCTCCCACACCCCTCTCTGCCCCTGGGTCCCTCGTCCCTCCCGGGGGCGCGATCGGGGGCTGGGGCGACCCACACGAAACCGATGGCCCCGGCATGATGTGCGAAGATCCCAAGCGTCGCCAGCGATGACGCCGGCTTCCCCGCGCTCTCCCGATGCTCGTCTGGCATCTCCATCTTTGACGGGGCCATCGAGACGGGTAACGGCGTCGTCGGCAAGACGAACTGGCATCTCGGTCGAAGCGAAGTATGTCGCCGGGCATCCTCGCCGCCATGGCATCGCAAAGCCTGTATCCGCTTCTCAGTAAGCATCGTGGGACGCCGTGAAAGCGCCCACGGGCCGGCCGCTGTAGCGTCCACACCGACGTAGCGTAGGTATGGCGCACCACACGCCCTCGCTGCGCCCGCGCCCTCGACGCCCGCCCCGGTATCTCACCCATCCGATTCCAGACCACCCTCCCCGACCCTTTGCCCGCGTCTCAGCGTCCCTCGCTCCTATTAATACTCCCCATTGTCTCCACTGTCCGTCTTCCGCCGTCGAGTCTGTTCTCTTCTTCCAAGTATCCCAACCAATCTCCGTTGTGGCGTAGCGACGACAAGCATTCCTTTGGGTATCATTCCAGTCACCCGTGTCTTTAGCGTTGGCTAGGCTTACTTTCACCTCCACACATCAACGGCGCCGGCCCCCCTTGCGTGCGAGGTCAACGCCAGATAGGCTGGGCCTGATCGGCTACGAGCCATTTATACTCGAGCTTTGCACCGAGTCCAGAGTTCAAGCTCTAGCTGCCCGGCAATCCGGTTCATAGCCCTTACACGGAGCAACTTACACGTATCAAGATACACACCCAGCATGAAGGCCCTAACACCCATCGTGGCCGCGGCCAGCGCCCTGTGTAAGTAGTCCCCCCCGCCCCTTCTTCTTATTCATTGACACGAGCGAAACCCCTCGCTAACACCAACCAGTCACGACGGCCTCCGCAGTCCTCCAAACCCACTGTCCCGTCCCCGAACGGTTCTGTATGTCCATCGGCGTCCCCGAGTCCACCGCCTCCTCCGGCTCCGGAACCCTCTACTTCCAGGTTCAGTCCGTCGCGGCAAGCTACTCCTGGGTCGCCATCGGCACCGGCACCGGAATGGCCGACTCCAACATCTTTGTCCTCTACCCCGACGGCTCGGGTAACGTAACGGTCAGCACCCGCCTCGGGACGGGACGCACCGCGCCGCAGCCGCACTCTGACACGCGGTTCGAGCTCCTGGCGGGCTCGGGGGTCGAGGGCGGGGTATTAACCGCCAACGTCGCGTGTTACAGCTGCGAGAGCTGGGAGGGGGGCGAGATGGACCTCGAGGGGAGGTCTACCGCGTGGATCGCGGCGTGGAGGGAGGGGAGCCCGCTTGAGACGGCGAGCGCCGAGGCGAGGATCTCGCAGCACCAGGGAAGGGACCAGTTCCGGATGGACCTCGGTAGCGCGCGGTTGGCGCAAGATGCTAATCCGTTCGTCACGGGGGCGGGGCCCACGGACGGCGGGAACGGAAGCGGCGGGAGCGGCGGCGATGGCGATGCTGCTGGGGACGGTGCGCTTGAGACGGGGAACACGGGCGGCGCGTCGAGCGCGGGGACCCCCGTCAACATGCTCCTTGTGCATGGCGTCATCATGGCCGTCACCTTTTCCTTCCTCTACCCGCTCGGCGCCATGATGATCCCGCTCGTCGGGAAGTGGTACATCCACGCCGGGTGCCAGGCCGTCGCCTTCCTCGCAATGTGGGCCGGCTTCGCGACGGGCTACATCGCAGCCCGCAACGTCGGATCAGTAAGTGCCCTCCCCCTCCCCTTTCATCTCATGTCCTCCCGCTGACACCGCACTAGCTCTTCCGCGACGCGCACACAATCTTCGGCACGGTAATCGTCTCCGCAATGGTCCTCCAGCCAGCCCTCGGCTTCCTGCACCACCGCCACTACCTAAAGCACCGCTCCCGCTCCCCCGCCTCGCACGCACACATCTGTTATGGCCGCCTCCTCCTCCTCCTCGGCGTCATAAATGGCGGCGTCGGCCTCCACGCCGCGGGGTCGCCGCAGACCTTTACCGTCGTGTATGCCGTCGCGGCTTCGGTGGGCGGCGTGGCGTACATCGCTGCGGCGCTTGTCGGAAACATGAGGAAGAGGATGGAGGCGGGCATGAACGTGAAGGAGGGGTCTGTGTCGCCGGGGGCCAGTAGGCAGGGGAGGGGGGACCATGGGAATCCGTATGGGTATCAGAGCAGGGGGGAGTCGGTGAGGAACCAGCAGTATCAATTCCAGTCGAGGGACCAGGGGTACGGGTGGACGCGGTAGTCGCAGGTCTGCTTTGTGGGGGTGTCTTGGGCGTAAAGGACTCGTGATGATGTTTCGAGACTTGTTTTTTGTGAGGGACTCTTTTTTGTATTCAGGTCTGGCTGTCCGGGTTGGGGCGGGGGTGTTTGGCATGCTCTCCTCTTTGTTTCTAATGTAGGTCATTCTTTTGGGTTATCTGGAATGGGTGGACGACAAAAGGTGAGGCGTTCCGCAAGGATAGATACCGCTTCGAATTTGACAATTTCACAACCTCTTTCAAGCTCTTCTCAGACCCGTACGTACATACGTCAAGAAGGACGCCAAAGAAAGGCACAAATCAGCGGCGCAATGGATGGTGCGCATCACCACTTGTTCATCCTTATTTGGTATCAAGCCTTCCAGACCCATCAGATCCATGATACACCGGACTCGACCTCGCGCATCTCATCCACGCGGATATTCGCTGTAGTGCTGCGTAGTCCCATGATCCAACATCGCATTCGCTCACTCCATGTCCCCCAAGAACCCAGTACCAAATCCGAACCAGTGACCTTCGCTTTCCTTCTCGTGTCGTTCTTGAGTTCACCGCCTGGGGGGAGGTTGGAAGCCAGGGGCCGGAGGACCACCGGGCGGGAAGCCCGGAGGGGGGAAGGGCGCGTTCGGGGGGAATCCAGCGGGCGGGAAGCCACCGGGGAAGCCTGGAGGAGGCGCTGTGCGTATGTTAGGGCGGTGTCGAGGGTACATAGGGTGCTGGAACCGTGACATACCTCCTCGGCCTGGGGCGCCTGGGAACCCAGGAGCAGGGGGGAATCCGCCGGGCGGGAACCCGGGTGGGGGAGCGGCACCACCTACGCCAGCAGCAGGACCCTATTGTGAAACACGCGTTAGCCATCCTGCCTCGTCCTTTAAACCAAAGCACGGATATGCAACGTACAGCCAGCGAAGGGGGCGCCACAGGGGCGCCCCTGCCCGCGGCCCTCGCAACGCCCTGACCAGCAGCTAACGTCGACGAGATGCCGCCGGTGGTGGCCTTGCCTAGCCTCGCGCTCGGGTCCGCGGGAGGTGGCGATTCGACGGAGAGGGAGACGATGTGGGCGCCGCGGACGATGGTGAGGCCGAGGGTACGCTTCGCTTCGGTCTCGACGGTCTGGCTCGCGCCCGAGCCGGGGGCGCCGCCGGTCTTCGCTTGCTTCGACCTAATCTTCCGGAACTCTTCTGTGTCGGCGAGGACAAGGTTCATGTGCTAGAGTGAAGATGTCAGCAAGGAGACATTCATCGGATATCGGGTGGCGTCGCCGTACCTTGTCGAACGCGAGCATCTGGCCCGTCATCTGCCTCCCGTCGATGAGCGTTACCCTCATCCGCCAGTTGACCTACCCCCAGTTAGTTATCTCCCAGCTCGAGTCGCGCGCGGAGATCGACCGGATGGTTGCACCTACATAACCGGCCTATGTAAGACGCGTTAGCCTCGTCAAGACGCGGCGGGGAGCGCCGAGGTTAGCAGCTCAGTATGCACTTACCATCTTGCCCTGCTTGTTCATGGACGCCATGATTGCTGAGATGCTCTCCCGTAGAGAGTAGCTTCCCAATGGTTCAAAAAATTATTTGGCGGGGCTGCTGTCGGCGAGCTCAAGACGCGAAGCTATGTGCTCAAGCCGGTTGAAGATGGAGCCTCTTTAGCGGACCAGAGAATTTGCTGAGGCATCAAGGCTGACCAAAAGGCTGGGACTTGCGGTGACGCGCCGGGCAATCTTGCGCTAGTTCATTTCGGGATAGGGTCTGTTCAGGACGGTACGTACCCCGACCGAAAAACCCACAAGCGCACACAGATTAGGCCCCAATTAGCCCTCCCCGCGAAACCACCAAAATTTATCCCAGGCATTTCCAGCGCGAAGCACCTTCTTCCCCGATTTTCCATCCCCCAACCGCACATCCGCCCAACTCCGAGTCCCCTAACCCGCTTCAAGCGCAGCACTTCATTCAAGATGTCGTCCGAGAAGGCTCAGAACCCCATGAGGGAGCTCAAGGTCCAGAAGCTGGTCCTTAACATCTCCGTCGGCGAGTCTGGTGACAGGCTCACCCGTGCCGCCAAGGTGCTCGAGCAGCTTTCTGGTCAGACTCCTGTCTACAGTAAGTGAAGAGAAACCAAAGCCTCCCATTTAATTTTTTCAATTTCCTATGGCTCGTCGCTAACGCGCGCGCTCCAGGCAAGGCCCGCTACACCGTCCGTAACTTCGGTATCCGCCGTAACGAAAAGATCGCCGTCCACGTCACCGTCCGTGGCGCCAAGGTGAGTTTTCGCGCCTAAAAGTTCCATCCTCGGACGAACAACCGCTGACATGACGAAAACAGGCCGAGGAGATCATCGAGCGTGGCCTCAAGGTCAAGGAGTATGAGCTCCGCAAGCGCAACTTCTCCGAGACCGGCAACTTCGGCTTCGGTATCAGCGAGCACATCGATCTTGGCATCAAGTACGACCCCTCCATCGGTATCTACGGCATGGACTTCTACTGCTGCATGACCCGGCCCGGCGACCGTGTCACCCGCCGCCGCCGGATGAAGAGCCGCGTCGGCTACCAGCACCGCATCAAGCGCGAGGAGACCATCAAGTGGTTCAAGCAGCGCTTCGACGGCATTGTCCGATAAGTGCTTGAAGAGTTGAACAAAAGGGGGATAGGCCGACGGGGGGCCACGTGCGATGATATGCATTTGGGATCTTCGAGGAGTTGGGAGGTTTATAAAACAAAAAGGGCTCATGTGGCAAATAGCGTGCGCGCCGAGTTGTGCATGTTGCGCATTCGACTCCTACAGCTCGACTTTAATATAGTCTGAGCTCGGCCTTAGAGACCGACCGGCATCACGCCGGCTTGTATCTTGTTACGACTGTTTGCTTGTGATGTTTTTAGCAATTGATGCCCCATTATTTTTCCATGGGCAAACGCGAAACAAACGTAGGTTTGACGCCTCTACCAGTTGGAGTGTAGGCTTGAAATCCGAGTATTAGCAGACGAGCACGAGGCGATTGGGAACCTTGTTACAAGTCCATAGGCTCGTAGAAGCTCGATTTGTGGCTTGTTTGGCTTCGGCAGCGGTGTCATGCCTGGCTCACGTTGGCGCTATCCGGGACCGACGGGATCGATTCGATCTTCAGGTTGGGTTGTCCTCGGTTCAACTCGCAGCCCCGGTATCCCCGATGTACCGAGAAGTGGGGTCGTCACCTGGCGCTACAATGGCATTGACGAGTAAGGTGCTGCGGACGAAGGGTAGTTCGAAGAGCAGGACATTGCGACGCCGGCTTCATGAAGCTTAGAATATTCATACCCCGTATTTTCAATTTTATTGTCAAATCTCTCAAACCCTTGTCTAGCGTAGAGAGAATAGCTTTTAGAGATTGGAACCAGTCGAGAAACTGAAACCCTCGTCCTCCGACCTTGTTGCCGGCTTTAGCCAAGCTCGGACCCGTGCCCTGAAATTTGTTAAGAAGCCAATCGGCTTACATAACTCGGGAAAACCGCGCACATGGACGTGATTGGCTGAAAAGCCCAGCTCCGGATCCGCCCGTTTCTCCCTCATCTTCCCTCTCTCGCCTGTCCTCTTGCAAAATTCCGCCTCCCGAACTCCTCCCCCAAGGCAGAGACCACATCCACAATCTCCTCTCTACTCAATTGCATCACCTGCAATTGTTTATCCTTTTCTAATATACCCCTTCTCGTCACCTCCTAATATGTTCCGGACGGCCCTCCGACAGTCCACCCGTGCCGCGAGCGCCGTCGGTGCTCGGGCTACGGTCGTAAGTCTTTTCTTCCCCAGCTCCATAGCCCCGAGCCGGCGTCAATTCCATCGAAATCCCGATGCACCCGGTTCGGTTCAATCGGAAGACACCCATTTAGGTCCAATTGATGGGGGAGACGATGCATGGGTGTCGTGGAAAAGCTTTTCGTCCCGTTGAACCTGTCATTTGGATGCTGTTGGGGTTGGAAATCGTTAATCGGACTTCGGCTAACGTGGTTTTCCCGCCCGCCGCACAGGCTCGAAATGCCGCACCTGCTATGATCAACGCTGCCGCGATACAAGCCCGCACCTACGCCGCCGACGCGAAGGCGACGCCCACCGAGGTCTCTTCCATCCTTGAGCAGCGGATCCGCGGTGTCCAGGAGGAGGCTGGCCTTGCCGAGACTGGCCGCGTCCTCTCCGTCGGGTATGTCGGACCCACCCGTCGTCCATCGACGACAACAACAACAATGCATCGAGACGCAACGACGCAATCAATCGACACGCATCTCGAGTCTATCAACAATGAGCTTTGAGACTAATTTACGCGAACAGTGACGGTATCGCCCGTGTCCATGGCATGGCCAACGTCCAGGCCGAGGAGCTCGTCGAGTAGGTTAAACCCACACACAACAAGTTTGACCTCAAGCTCGTAAAGCACGTCATCTAACACTGCTTAGGTTCGCCTCCGGCGTCAAGGGCATGTGCATGAACCTCGAGGCCGGCCAGGTCGGTGTCGTGCTTTTCGGTTCTGACCGTCTCGTCCGTGAGGGTGAGGTTGTCAAGCGGACCGGTGAGATTGTGAGTTTTGACGGTCGCGATCCATGCTCTTCAAAAACCACCATGTCTAACAGTCCTAGGTCGATGTCCCCGTCGGCATGGAGATGTTGGGTCGCGTCGTCGACGCCCTCGGCAACCCCATTGACGGCAAGGGTCCCATCAACACCACCGAGAAGCGCCGTGCCCAGCTCAAGGCTCCCGGCATTCTCCCCCGCCGCTCCGTCCACGAGCCCGTCCAGACCGGTGCCAAGTCCATCGACGCCATGGTTCCCATTGGCCGTGGCCAGCGTGAGCTGATTATCGGTGACCGTCAGACCGGTAAGACCGCGCTCGCCGTCGATGCCGTCCTCAACCAGAAGAGGTGGAACAACGACAAGGACGAGTCGAAGAAGCTCTACTGTGTCTACGTCGCCGTTGGCCAGAAGCGCTCGACCGTCGCTCAGCTCGTCAAGACCCTCGAGGAGAACGATGCGATGAAGTACTCCATCGTCGTCGCCGCCACCGCCTCGGAGGCCGCTCCCCTGCAGTACCTTGCTCCCTTCACCGGTGCCTCGATCGGTGAGTGGTTCCGCGACAACGCCAGGCACTCGCTCGTCATCTACGACGATCTGTCCAAGCAGGCCGTTGCCTACCGTCAGATGTCGCTGCTCCTCCGCCGTCCCCCCGGCCGTGAGGCGTACCCCGGTGACGTCTTCTACCTCCACTCTCGTCTCCTCGAGCGTTCGGCCAAGCTCAACGAGAACCACGGCTCCGGTTCCATGACTGCTCTCCCCATCATTGAGACTCAGGGTGGTGATGTGTCTGCCTACATTCCCACCAACGTCATTTCCATTACCGACGGCCAGATTTTCCTGGAGTCTGAGCTCTTCTACAAGGGTGTCCGCCCCGCCA
This sequence comes from Sordariomycetes sp. B11D1, assembly GCA_025503055.1. NCBI lineage: Eukaryota > Fungi > Ascomycota > Sordariomycetes > Sordariomycetes sp. B11D1. The sequence continues at coordinate 170,007 of JAMFQS010000044.1, read as the reverse complement.
TCAACGTCGGTCTCTCGGTGTCGCGTGTCGGCTCCAGCGCCCAGCTCAAGGCCATGAAGCAGGTTGCTGGTTCGCTCAAGCTCTTCTTGGCCCAGTACCGTGAGGTCGCTGCCTTCGCTCAGTTCGGCTCCGATCTTGATGCTGCCACCAAGCAGACCCTCAGCCGTGGCGAGCGCGTAAGTCACAAGGCCCCGCCTCAATACCATTGAATCACCCTGCTAACACTACTCGCACAGTTGACCGAGCTCCTCAAGCAGAAGCAGTACTCGCCCATGGCCGTCAACGAGATGGTTCCCCTCATCTACGCCGGTGTCAACGGTCACCTTGACGCTGTCCCCGTCAACAAGATCCTCCAGTGGGAGTCGGACTACCTGGCGCACCTCCGCTCCAACGAGGCCGAGCTCCTCTCCACGATCGAGAAGGAGGGCGCTCTCAGCAAGGAGACCGAGGCCAAGCTCAAGGAGGTCTCTGAGGCGTTCGTCAAGAGCTTCACTGCCTAAAGGTGTTGAGGCCGTGAACATAGTGTAGATGCTAGAAAGTGGGGTGGTTTCTGCAGTGGGGTGGAGAAACCAGTTGGTGCTTTGTCTCTCGGGGAAATCAATTTCGTCTCATTTTTTGTATGTTCTCTCTAGGACCGAGGGAGCCCGTTTGAGGGTTGCGCCGGAGGGAGGGATGGGATTGTCTCCAGTCAAAGCACTTGTACAAATAGAGCTCAAAACTCAATAGCACCCTCGATTCCTTTTGTCCTATAGTGCTGTTTCCCCTCATGTCACGGTCTCACCTCGCCGTTAGCGATCGTCCGAGGGGGTGTGATTAGCTATCTCAGGCACCCGGAGAGCACCGATACTGTGGCTTGGTCAACCATTGGGCGGACTGGGAAAAGTAACCATTTGAGGCGAAATCACCTGAGGACGTGGTTCGAGGATAGCTTCCACCAGTTGTTCACTTTGAGACTTGAGGTGGGCAGAAACATACGATGCGTGCCAGGCAGTAGTTGTGTGCTCTCTTTATTCACATTGCGGCGTATAGCGTGGCATCATAGCACCGAGGCAGCTGGAAGAACCAAATCACCAAAAGGCGCGCAGCAGTAGGGAATGGAGCATACATATGATGAATGGGAGAGAGTGTGAGTGGCATTACCCTGCTTCTCCTCACGCTGTTCTTTGCCGTTTGAGGCTTCGTGCGGGCGGGCGGGCTTGACGAGGTGAGATGCGGGACGCGCGTCGTAACTTTGGCCGTCAGTGACATCATGGATTCCTGGTCGTTGACCTCATCCAAAACACCATTTGTCATCCTCATCCAACAACTTGTCCCTCCGCTCTGGCTACCGACTTTCGTCTTCAGTTGCCCAAGTCTTGCAAGCAAATCCCGATGCTCCAAATAGTGCATTGAAGCTCGCCTCTCATCCGCACGTACTTCCGCCATTCCCCGCCTCGCGATACGCTCTACCACTTTCTTCCCCCGCTCACTCCCGCACTCTTGTCTTCCTGGACGCCCACGCCCAGCCCCACCACTTCCACAGTCCCGAGATCCCGTAGACAGAAAAGGACTTACGAGACATGCCCGGAACTCAGCCCGAGATGTCGGCCAGGACGAGGGAGATACTCGCGCGCGCGCGGCAGATGGTCCCGCCCATGCTGGAGAAGTTCCACAAGGGTGAGCCTAGAGATATGCCTCGGCCTTGAGCTTGCGGGGTGGATTGCTGACGAGGTGTTTTTCGACGCCAGGCCAGCTGGGGAGGGTCGCGGTTATTGGGGGGAGCGAGGATTATACCGGTGCTCCGTACTTTTCCGCCATGGCGAGCGCGAGGCTGGGATGTGACATGGTGAGTGTGGCTCTTGCGCTCACTTGAGCTCCGGAGCTCCCCTCCCCCATCGTTTATATCTACTCTGACAGGCGCACACACACACACACACACACACACACACATCCACGCTACCTCGCTCCGCTCTCTCCGAGGAACAGCAGCTGACCACCCCCCAGTCCCACGTAATCTGCACCCCCGCCGCCGCAGCCGTCATAAAAACCTACTCCCCAAACCTGATGGTCCACCCCTTGATGCGCCAGACCCCCTCCCAGCCCAACCCCAAGGACCACGACTCGGACCCAGGCCGGGTCTCCGCAAACGTCACTGCCCTCCTCCCCCGCCTGCACGTCCTCGTCGTGGGTCCCGGGCTCGGCCGCGACCCCGCCATGCACGCCGCGGCGGCCCGCGTCCTCCGCTCCGCGCGGGAGAAGGGCCTCCCGCTCGTTCTTGACGCCGACGCCCTGCTTTTAGTGCAAAAGGACCCGGGGCTGGTGAGCGGGTACGAAGCCGCGGTCCTGACGCCCAACGTCGTGGAGTTTAGTCGTCTGTGCAAGGCGGTAGGCCTAGACGTTGACCCCGGCGAAGGCGGGAGCCGCGCCGTCGAGGCGCTAGCCAAGAAACTGGGCGGCGTGACAATCATCCAGAAGGGGCAGCAGGACCTCGTTTCGAATGGGCAGGTCACGCTGGCGGTGGATGTTGAGGGGGGGAGGAAGAGGAGTGGGGGGCAGGGGGACACGCTTACGGGGTCCGTGGCGACGTTCCTGGCGTGGAGGAAGGCGTATCTGGATGGGCTCTGGGATGCCGGTGAGGAGAAGCTTGATCCCAAGGAGATGGTTGGGTTGGCGGCGTTTGCGGGGTGTGCTATTACCAAGGTGAGATCCCCCCTTCCCGTAGCTCGCTTTCCTTTCGCCCTCTGGCTCTCGTTTCCCCACCACCTTTTGTTCTCTCCCGATCCCGGCCTACCTCTCATCGCACATTCGTTCCATTGTGCGAGATGCCTGCTAACAGCCCCAGGAATGCTCCCGGCTGGCATTCAAGAAGAAGGGACGGAGCCTGCAGGCAAGCGATCTCACGGACGAGGTCCATCCCGCCTTCATGACCCTCTTTGGCGAGGTGGACGAGGATGAAGGGTCCAAGCTGTGAATGGGAATGTCTCTGAATTAAAGCACTCGCAAACAATTGCTATTGAGCCTTTTAATACTTGATTTTAGTCTACTCATCCATCATTAGATTCATACATGTAATGGCCATCCTCGACCACTTGGTACGTGCAACCAACGAGCCACTCAATATGTCCACTGAAGAAGTAAAAAAGAAGAAAAGAAAGCGAGGCCGTCAAACAAATCATCTCAACGTCCCCTTCCTTGGGGCGCCAAATGAGCACAACTACTCCTCGCCCAACGCCTTGCTGAAAATAGTCCGACCTCATACAGTACCCCCCGGGCCGGGTGGGGGGGGAGGGGGGCGGTTATGATGTGACATAGAAAATCAAGCTCAAGGAAACGCGCTACTACCAGGTGCCTCGCACAGGCTTGTGCATGGGCATGGGCATCGGGCCTGTCTCATCCGAGTAGTTAAGCTGCTCTGGCGAATTCCTCAATCGGTCCGCCATATGAATATCGATAAGCATCTCCACGAGCGCTTCCGCATCACGGTAAATCGACGAAAGTTGCTCCTGGCTGCAGTTGACCGCCGTCTTGTCCCCGTTACTGCTTGGCTTTCGGTAAGCAGCAAAGACGATGCCGCGGTCGATGTTCTCGGCCCCCACCTTGGGTGCCGCTGCAGACCCGGTTAGCCCGTTCGGCGCATGGGGCCCGCCGTACTGGCCCCGATAAAAAGCGCAGGCGTATCCGCGAGCAAAGTCATCAGGCTCGGCCTCATCATTCCGGTACTCAATCCAGCCATCTGTGCGTAGGATCCGTCTGTGGACCATGGTCGATATTTGAAACGGTGACTTCACGGTGGACAGGCCATAGGCTGCGAGAAACCGACCCGTCATTCGGCTCTTGCTACCGCGAGCCTGGTATGACAGCCTTGTCGGTGTTGATCGCGGGTCACGGCCGTTCTCTGCTTCAGGCCAGAGGTTGACCACATAAATAAGGTCAAAGTGGTGTCGTGCAGCAATCCTAGCCGCCTCGAAGGCTGCCACCGCAGCAGGACGGCTGTAAAAGGGAGACGGCAACGTCAGTGATGATACGGCGCGAGAGCCCGATTCCGGTGAGACAGGCGTAGGAGGGAGAGTTGGGGATTGAATTTGGCTTTCAATCTCGTCATTTTTGGCCTGCTCCTCGGCAATGTCGTCGTCGCTCAGGTGTAAGAAATCGTCGAGTGTTGGTTCTTTGAGAACAGCGCTTTGCGCTGAGTGATCGGGGTCGTTCCCATCGGAGTGCTTTGGCTTGAGCCCCTCAGTTGTGGAAGGAAGCACGCCGACCGCTCCTTCCTCGGCAGTTCCAACGGCATGGCTGGAATCGAGTTTTCCTATCGCGTCGGGGCTACCGTCGAGGAAGGTATCAGACACGGGACTCATATCGGGCGACGGACCTGGTGTCGGCAAGCCGATATGAGGAGGGGTGCTTGACTGGATTGATGTAGGCTCCAAGTCCACTGAAAATGAATCTTCGGGGTCTGATGCTGGGGGTGTGTTGAGTCGCTGGAGTTGCCGCATTGTGGCCTTAGGCCGTGGGCCTCTATTGGATTTGGTCGTGTGTTCAGTGTTTGAGAACGAAGTAGAGGTAGGTGAGGCAGGCAGATCTCCAGTGGGCTGTGATATCTGACTAGAGTGGCGTAAGGCCTGAAGGTCCGGCATGGTTACCTCTCTCCTCTCCAATAGGGACCCGACTCTTCGAAGAGATGCCTCGAAAGTTGAATCCCTGAGCAGATCAGCCTCGGTCAGCGACGTAGGGAGCGATGACCGGCTGCCAGAAAGGCTCCGCTTCGTCGGTGAAGGCGTTGTCATCCCCACTTCCTCTCGGGCCACCATGCGTGATGACTTGGGGCGGATGAAGGAGGCTTGTGGAAAGGTGGGTTCAGGGGGCTCATGGGTGTTCGAAAGGCGTTGAGTGCTGGGAGACTTCCTTATTGAGAAGAGCCTCTCCAGTCGATGGTGCCGATGCAGGGTTGCCATTGTGCTGAAGCCCTGGGTGAGCTGAATTAAAGTGGTGTTCCGCAGGATGTATGAGAAAGGTGATTGGGGGCGGTGCGGCGGTTGCGCATGCAGAAATACTTTCTCTCTGTCCACAAGCCGGTGCACGAAGTGTAATGGGTTATATGACGGAGCAAGGGTGTCGATATGGATGTGACCCCCGAGGCGGGCTTTGAGGGTAGTACCAGTAAGATGCAGCAGGCCTTAGCTGCCAGTTGTGGAGGGCGCGTTGAATGGTGGGAAGATCGAACGGCCGACGGAGTGATCCAGAGGTGCAAACGAGGAGCCGACTTAGAATGATGAGAACGGACCAGAGTCAAATCTCATCACTGCGTAACGATGCTAGCCATTTCGAGCTTAAAGAGCCGATCATTACACAACTACCCTGCGGTGGAAGGGTGGGAATAGTACGCCGTGGTAGCAAAGATGTCTCGACTCGGCCGAGGACAGTAGAAAACCTCGGCGACGGGGCCTGATATAGAACTTTTGGCGACGAAAGATCGGACGGTGAGATCGGACGGTCGAACCCGGTCAGATGACGGCGAGGGAAAATGTCGATGGCCGGGTGAAGCAGGAAAGGACGGCAATGCCCAGGTAAAGATGGCAGGCGGGGTGCAAGTCTTGTGGAAGGGCCAAGCGGTGGTCGGTGCTGTGTTCTTGCCTTTTTACCCTTACGTTCCTTCCCCAGGTTAGCGGGACTGAGGAAGGCACGGTCGGCTGGGGTGTCTGGAACAAATGGATACCTGGGGCGTTATCTTGAGCGGCTCCGGGTGCCTCGTAGCGTATGTATCCAAGACAGTCAATAACGCAGTGTCTCACGCTCTTGGAGAGACTACGTCAAGCAATATTGAAGCAGTGATTTTGTAAGATTGCCGGTGGCCGGGGAGGGAAGGAGGGAACGACGAGACGGGGTTCCTCGACTTTAAGACTAAAAGCGTCCTATTCGTGTGCAGGGTCCGAAAGCTGGGGAAGATGGCAGGGGCTGTCAATTACTCGCCTGTGACCCCAGTATTACCGGGGCCTATTTCAAGGAGGCGGCAACCCGAAGTCGTGATATAGTTGAGCATGTACTCCGTACCTGAGGGTGCTGCACAAGGGGGCCCGATGCTGTCCCGCATGCGCAAGTACTCCACACGAGGTACCGGGTATTGTTGACCGGGGCATGGGTGTGATAAGTGGGGATGCGGTTGCCATAATCCCCGTCCATTTAGACCCGGCATCCTTCCTATTTCGGAAACGAGGTCCCCATATTGGCCAATGGGAGCGTGGGCTACCGGAAGGCCGAGCCACACGAATCTCCATCCCACCCCAAACCTCCAGGGGGTCAGAAGGATCGCGCCCAGTTCCCGGAAAGAACGAAGGAGAAGTTGACGGATCCGTAACGCCGTTTCAATTTACCAATGAATATCACATCCGCGTTGTTTTCTCGACTGGAAGAGTCCCATGAGGCGCGGGGTCTCTTTGAGATTGCAATTGTGCTCTTCTGGTGCTTCGCAGCCAACCGGGCAAGAACATCAAAAGCAAGGAAGAAAAGCAACCATCTCATATGGAGCTTCCAATCATCGGCAGACCACCCGCAACCACTCGGACGCACCCCTCTTTCCCCCCGCCCCCCCGGGGACGACGCCTCCAATTGACGCCCAAAAGCAATACTTTCCGAAGCCGAAAAGAGGGGCTCCCATGCCACCGGGCAGTGGACGTCAGCCCCGACCGGTTCGGGACTTGTGCGACCTGACAGATGCAGCCGTCACTTGGTGCCATCCTTGCAGGAGTCCGGTAACGATGCCAGCGGGCGCCGGCGAGAGACGCAGCGGCTCCTGTGAATACATGAAATCGACAAAACGTCTATCTGTGAGGAGCTCAATATTCTCTTATTTTCAGACGTTTTTTTTTATAGATGCCGATGCTGAATTGCACAGGCTGAGCATCTCCGCAGCCAAGACTTCAGGGGTCCATAACCCTCGAGAACCATCTCCATTACCAGAGTTTTCATCAAATTTCTTCGATGACCCATGTCGAGCAATCACGCCACGCGATAAGAGGTATTCCACCCCTGTCGGCGGAGGTCTCCTCGTTTCGCTTCGAGTACCTTTCCCGTCAGGGCTCAACGCACCACTGGGGCCCGTCTCCCACTTTGCCCATCACATTCCAGCTAATACCGCCTTGTGGGGTGGGACCCATGCATCCCCTGTCGGCACATCGAGATGCGGCGTCCGTCCGATTCTCGATATGCCGTCTCGTTCGTCTCGTTTCGTCGATCACGAAAACGGGCCGTCTGGACATATCAGAATAACATAATGCGGACGAATTCGCGGAGAACGTGCCTGATATCCTGCCGCCATAAACGAGTACAGTCTGGGGCTGATAATCGAGCCTCGTTCCTCTCCGCACGATGGCTTTCCATATTGTACTGGCAACTCGGGTCCTTGGATGTGAAGTGGGAAGTCCCCGGCAGAGGGGCATTGACCGGCCATTGCACCTCCGATCTGGCAGCCAGTTTGCTTTTCTCCGAGCAATGGCTTACCCTGGGACGTCGTATCGAGCTGAGTATGACAAGCAGCATCCCAGGTACTACCGAGTACGGGTGTGAGGTATCACTTTTAGTCTGTCATGTTACTGCCGTGCGGAGGGGCAAACTGGGGCTATATTCCAGCCGGTCCTTGGGGCCGGCACAACCGCTCCGGCATTAGCGGCAGACTTGCTGAAAATGCTGCGGGGATCAGGGAAGACCATGGCGATCGTTCTTGCGGGCAGAAGACACTTCGGTCACTGGAGGTCGAAGAAATTTAAGCAAGCAATTAACCAGGACTAAGAATGCGCTTCCATGACCAAAGTTTGATTTCAGCGAGGACGGACCAGAGTACTGGCTCTTCGCGGCACTTACTGGTGTGTGTGCCGCGCTCGACGTACTGCAGCCGGTGGGGCGGCGGAATCTACCCGTCTTCCGTCGCCGTCAGTGTCCCCTCTCAGCATCGCCGTTTAGTTCATGCGCGCCTTGCATGGTAGCCATGCAAGCGTAGTTCATATGCATAGCCGGCTCAGAAAAAGCATCTCCAACTACGTCAGCACCGCATGAAAACAAGTGTGGGAGCTGAACTGGATTCTGGCCTGCTGAGAGAAAAAAGAAGGAAAACTAACCGTCAGTTTGGCCTCCGGGGAAAATCATGATACGAAACCGAAGCTGAAAGGCTCCCAGGATTGCTTTCTCTCAACCTTTCTTTTCATGTTGGCGGGGGCGACTTACCCTTCCATGTTCCGACTCCGGAAGATATTGGAAGAACAGGGCACCTCGGGAATAGTGGCCGAAGTGGGTAGGGATCTCCTCGGAGACAACACGGGGGAGCTCTCATCGACCCGAGCTAGGTTGGGTGGCTTGAAGGGAACCGTGGTTCCGGGAGCCAGTGCCGACAAATGCGTGTAACGGCGCGCTCCAAGTACCCTGTACTTGGACGTCTGCCAGATTGACCGGCCTGGGTCGCAGAAAACAAGCTAACCGGGCGCATGGGGCGAGCATTTCGTCCTCACTCTGTGCATCGAGATAACCTGGTCCAACGGAGAAAAGGATCCCGGCTTCCTCCCGGGCCCTTCCGACAAGAGGAGGCGGCCACACCTTGGTCACCAAAAAACCTTTGTAGGATGCAGGGGGCGCCTGTGCATGGACTGATGCACGGCAGACAGTTTGCTGGATCTCGACAACCCCCCAAGGAGCTTAGCCAAAGCACAGGGCATAAGACGGCCCGGTCCCGCTTGTCAAGCTATAGTAGCTGTGCGGAGCGTCACGCCCACAGGAGTTAGATGCGAGAGATGTCCAAGACGCAATGTCTATCCGCCGATCACCATCTCGCTCACCCGAAAGCCTAGGGTCGACTTTATGATCTGCAAGCCCGGGACTTCTAGAATTCAACGTCGCCGACAAGGTATTAAGCCGAGTTTTAGGGAGACCAGCATCCCGGGGGAAACGTGGGCCAAAGGCGATCCCTTTCCTCCTGCGGGCATTATCTCCGGTCTTTATCAAATTGGACGGGCCTGCGGGAAAGTGCTCTTGCCGCTTATTTTGGTTTTGCCAAGCGCGGCCCAGGCTAAGCACCGTGATCCCCATTCGACCACGACAGAGTATCTCAGGGCCTGAGTCTCTGCAGCGCCACGGAACGTGGGTGCTTGGAAGTTGGTTCCGACTGCTGGAGGGTCCTTCGGCTTGGCCAATATCGCTGTTTCTCTGATGAGAGGGAGGTTACGAATCCCGAGCGGCCGGTAACTCCACCGGGAAGCTGCCCCTGAATATCGAGAGCCTCGTTGGCGCCACTTTCCGAGAGCATCGCGCCTGAAGCGGCGCCCGGGGGCTCACACTGCTCCCAGCGTTGCGACGGTCGAGGCCATTGATCGGGTGCGAAACCGGTGAGTCCACGGCAAGGACGTTAGCCGCGGCAAACACTGCCACCGGACGGCTCTACAAAAATTGCCGGGTGGAAAAAAAGAGCCACTTTCGCCTTCGTTGTCAATAAACCACCTCGATCAGGCTTACAGACTCGACGCCATTAACAAGGCAAAGCCCCCGCAGCTCTTTATCACTGGGCCTTCTGCGTAAGGTCATCTTGAATGCCCCCAACTTTGAGGCAATAAGTGAGCCCGATATATGGATGCGCCCCTGGATGGACGGCGGTAATACGGGATCTTCGAAGCGGCTTTACACGCAAACGAGTAGGTTGCGCGGGACCCGACGGTGTTGTTACGCCCTTTCACATGCGGGAAGGGAAGGCCTGCGTGTGGTGCAAATGCGAGGGATATACCCATCGTTTTTATAAATTGCGTCTGGTAATTGGCCGCCACGGTCTCCTTGGAGACGGGCAGACCGCTCGCCTCTGTCTTGGGGATAAAGCATGCCATCCCCGTCCGCCACTAACACTGGTTCCTTCACTCCGTCTCTTCTACTATAGCCGGAAAGGACAGCCGGCGGCATTGCGGGCCCCTGGACGACTGCAGACCTGAAATCCTCATGTACCCGCCGGCCGTTCAAGGGCGATGGCCTAGGCAGCCGGCATACCCGTGCCGCATCTCCTACCTCATGCCAGATATCCTGCGATCGCGCATCGATCTACACGAGCGGGCCCCTCTCCCGTGTAACACCAATCCTGTCACATCACGGCGACACAAGCGCAACCGGGTGACAGCGTTAGAGCCTCTCTCCTTACGGAAGGGAGGCGGGGACTAGTCGAATTCAACGAGTACGGAAGGAAAATGATACTTTCCGAACGAAGGTCCAGTTACCCAAAGTTTCTGGGACCTTGCTCGGAGCCATGTCCCACAGCGCAGGAACGCTGTTCTACCACCACGCCCCTGGAATCTCCGGACGGGACCATCCCGCGCTCTGTACAAACACGCGATTGGGCAAGGTGCATTCTCAAATCAGGCCATCGCGTCGCGCTCTCAGATAGGTGTGGGAAGAACTCGTCAGTCATGGCTGTGGCTTCTAAGTTGTGGATGGGGCGGACATGAAGCGTGGCGGGAAGTGAGATGTCTTAGGTCGGCAAGCCCTTGTCTCGGCATGGAGAGACTGAGACACCGAGACTAACGACCATGAGACATTCCCCAGCCCTTTGCTGGAGACTCTCAGCCACGATCCCGCCTGCCACTTTTCTTTCCCTCGACGACATCTTCCATATCACTTACTGGAATCGCCGTCTGCGCCGTCGGCTCCAGTGGCCGCTGATCCCCCAACCTCCCAGCTCAGCTTACATCTCCCTTGGCATCCTGACCGCAACTTCGCAAGAAATTGTTGCTCGGCGGATCGGATGGACCGAGACACTGGTGTTCCATCAAGTCAGCCACTCGCTTGTCCGGCGCCGCCTACCGAGCCCTGTCTCCCCCTCGTCTCGAGTTGGCCCTCCACGATCCGGGGTGCGAGGGAGCCCGACCCACCTCCTACACGTAACTACGTCGGATCGAGCCGCCGGGAAGCCCGCGTTGTGCGCCCCGCTCGCAAACATGAGTTCGAATGCACCTGCACGACCGTCCGGTCGGCTGCGACCGGGGATTAAGCAGCCGCAGCCGCAGCGGAGGAGGCCACTTGCTTTTCCTCTCACCGTTTGCAGGCGCCCACCACTTCTTGTATCTCCAGCCCGTGTCTCGAAACGTGAGACACAAGACCAGGGGTTACTGGGTCGACAGAGGTGGCGGCGCCGTGAGAGGGCGTATATGCAACGCCGTTAAAGGTGAGACATAGCTGCACCTAACCCTCGTCGAGCTGAGACTGTCAAGATGTGGGACCGCGCATACGAGGCGAGGGGCGGAGGGTGGGTACTGTTTGGCGTACGCCGTGTTCCAGAGCGTCGCGTTCTATGCATCGAGTGTTCGTCAGGTCGCCTCTTCTGCGGGCCAGTCCTGCTTCTTTCTGAGGATCTGCAGAGGCGCTGGCTGCTTCCTGTGTCGGTGAGATCCGTCCTGAGGAGAAAGAAAAGGGAGGGGGGGGGCGGGGGGGCGGCGGCTGTGTAAGTCTACCCATATGTCGGTGTAACTTGTTTTTGACGGAGGTAACCTTCCAGTCCCTTCGTTTCGGCATCAGCCAGAGAGATACCCATTTGGGATTGAGATTCGAGGCAAGAGCCCCCGTGTTAGTGACCTTGATCGGGCAACACATGGTATAGTATGGGGGTATGCATGCGCCAAATCGACGCGCTTCCTAAGGTCATCGACACCTAGCATTGTTAACAAAAGATACAGACAAATCGATTACCATGTCTAGACTGTCTATCCGTGCCCCAAAACGCCCAGCCGGGTTTATCATCTAAACATATCATTGCATTCTCCAAAACAGATAGCAGAGCAAGGAACCCCAAATGGCCTCCTTTGCAGATCGAAGCTCCCCTCACCCCAGACAGCCTAATCTCAGGTCCCAAAACGACAACCGCTTCCATCACTCAAACCCTAGATATTGTACACTCGCTTCGCGGTCCAGTAGCAGCAGAACCCAAACGCCACGAGCCCGACCGTGATGCATACGAACCACGTCAGGTCCCCCTCGTACTCCTGTCCGGGCACCCACACGTTCATGCCCCACAGACCCGTGATGATGTTCATAGGCAGCACGATGGTGCCCAGCACCGTCAGCTTGTTAAGGCTGTCGGCCGTCTCCTCGGAGCGCTCCGTCATCTTGCAGTTGATGTGCGCGAGGTAGTTGGCGTGGGCCCTTGCGAGGATCCTTTCACCGCACTGTTAGTTGTTTCCCCCCCTGTTCAGACGGGATCTGAGACTTACTTCTCGTAGTGGCTGAGGTTGGAGGTCATGGTGACGATGTGGTCCTGGATATCACCCAGGTAGAGGCCAATGTCGGAGTGCGGCGTAACCATGTACTGCTCGTTGCACCTCTTCGCGAACCCCTTGATGACATCGGCCTTGTTGCCCAGGAGCCTGTAGAGACTCATGACGCGCTTCCTGCAGTCGCCGACGCGGCGCAGCACGTCGCCGCCCGTCAACTCAGGCGTCACAATACTCCCGGCCTTTTCGTCGTCGGCGCGAGCCTCCTTCTTCTTGTCGTCGCCCCACGTGCTCATGATGGCCTCGTCGATGTCGTCCACTTCCTCCTCGATGTCCTCGATGATGGGCCCAAACACATCGGTGATGTCATCGACGAGGGCGTACGAGATCCAGTCCGAGGACACGAGAAGATAGTCGTTCAGCTGGCGGATCCGCCGTCGGACATTGGCAGGGTGGGGCGTCATGGAGAAGTGGAACGTGATGATGCCCTCGCGGAAGACGACGCTGTACATGTTCACGGGGTCCATATAGTTGGCGCTCCGGGGGTCCTGATCGAACGTCCGGTAGTTGACGAAGTAGTAGTTGTGGAAGAGCTCCACCTTCTCGCGGGCCTCCTCGAGCATGATATCTTCGGCCGATAGGGGATGGATGCCAAATGCCTGGGAGATGACCTTCAGTTCCTCCTCGGTGGGAGAAAGCACGTCGAGCCACCACACCGGCCTATCGCCCGTTCTTGGACTCTCAGTCCCTACTTGGCGAAGTTTCGGAAAGGGTGACGGAGATACACCCCTAGCCTCCACGCCGTACTGGGACGTGGGGGGTATGCTCGCCGACGAGTCTCTCCCGGCATTAGCTCCTTGCGCCCCCGCCGCAGCCTCACCAAGCCGCGTGTGCAGTGGACTGAGCGAGCGCTTTGACCCACCCTCTCCAGACTCGCTTCCACGGCGAGCTCTAGTGAAAGGATTCAGGTCCTCCTCATTCCACTCATCGTCATCATCGCTTGAGTCATCGGAAGGGACGCGCGGCTCGGGGATGAAAAGCTCACGGAAGCTGCCACCAGCTTTAACCAAACCCGAGATGGTCTGACTGTGGATCGTGCTGTGTAGATCCTCGTTGAAGTATGTGAATCGGAAAGGCAGATCGTCGTCGGAGCGGAACCAGCCCTTGCGCACCGCGCGCAGCCTCCCGTTGATGAGCTGCGGCTCCGTGATGCGTTTAACACCCCGCGAGATCTCCTGCTTCTTTTCGTAGTCCTTCCATGCCTCGAGGGCCGACAGATCAGGCCATGGCCTGCGGCGACGGTGGCGGCGCTTGGCGCGACCCGTAGTGGTATACGATGCGTCTTCTTCGGCCACCTCGGACAACTCGGGAACCTGGAAACGGGTGGCTTCTTCAGTTTTCGAGCTATCTGCGCTCTTCCTCCTTGAAGCTGGCGAAGGAGACCGGCGATTGGTGCTACTCTGGCGCTCGTCCAGACTGAGTCTATCTGGAGAGTCGTCCCTCGCCAATTTATCCCTAATCAGAACGTCGCCAAAGCTCATATCCAATCCAACGGTCGGGCCAAGAGTGGGGGTTGTCGGCACCGATGGCGGGTAGTTGACGTTGAAAGGTGACTTTGGCCTCCCCATTGGGGATGTGCTAGATCCTCTGTGGAGATCATGGTGGGATGCTGACATGAGGGGCGTGTGCTCGTCGAAAGGCTTGAGATCCCTATCCATAGGAATGGCCTGGCTGGTCCTCCGACGGGCAGTCTGGCGAATGAAAGCGGGCGGAGGGCCCGACTGCCCTAGCGACGAGGGACCGGCTCGAGAGGGCGAGCTTCGATCTCTACAAGACCGGTTAGCAGACATTGGAAAGGCGCTGGTAGCGGGGTGGTTGACGAACTTCTGAGAAGAGAGAGCTTGGCTATCCACGCTCGACTGGCTAAAGGTCCTCTGGAGGTTACAGAGGCTTTCCCGCGCTACGCTTCGCGCTATGTCACGCGCCGGAGTCGGCTCATCCTCTTCTTCGAGGTTGTCATCCTGAAGCGGCGCAAAAGACTCCCTCCTCGCGCGCTTTTTCTTTCCAGCGCGGTGTTTCTTGCGGCGCCCGGTGCTGCGCTTCGAGGACGAAGCGCCATCGCCAGGGGCGGGGGATTCGGTAGGGCGGGCTGCTGGGTTCGTAGCCTGCGCCGTGCTGCCAGGTTGGCCCTGGGGCGTCGTGGAGAGCGGGGAGAAGGGGTTGTTGGTCATTGCGGCGGTAGCTATGCGAAGATCGTACGGCAGTTGAGTTTCTGTTTGCGACCGAAGCTACGTGCGGGGGATGGAGAGAGCGAGGTAGTCGAGCCAGCCCAGCATAGGTGGTGACATGGACGCAGTCGATGATCGCGTATTGGCCGCACTGAGGGAGAGCAGGGATAGACAGGCCAGTGCTCTGGCGGATGTGGCGGCTGTGCCTGGAGTGTTGTCCGGCGGTTGAATATCGCCGGTGTAAGGTGTGTGTGGGAGAGACGGAGTGGTCTTCGGCCACCTGATAAGCTAGGAGTTCGGTGTGCGTGCGCCAGCTATGAAGTCACACAGTGTTTACTGGTGCATCTGGCTGGCACAAGTGGGAGCTACTATTAATACCCGCTGTATCGGGTGAAAAGTGGTGCGAAAACACACTAACGCAGGGGAGATCAGGGGAGCCTTAGTGTTAGTATGGCATGACACTGTGTAGAGGTACGGCCGGGAACCGTCCGTCATCTGATTTGAGGTTCGCGATAGTACTTAGTAACCTTGGAAGGTGGCTTTGCAGAATTTCCTAACTTAAAAGAGCCATCCATAAACTCCTAACCCTAACATTGTAGACCAGTTACCCAAGATGTCCACAGTTGACTGTGGAGCCAGTCACATCCTAGTAGCTAGAATGACACATCCTGGGATAATCCGTAGATTACGAACGCCTCAAAAGTTGGGTACTCCCATGTGCTTACACCCTTCCTACTCGTCCCTCAGGAAAAGTCCCAGAGCTTCACGAGCAGGCTATCCGGAACCGCGGACCCCTCCTCCTGCGGTAGGAATATCCTCTTGGGAATCTGAAACTCCACAACCGGCGCCTTCTTGACATCCTTGGACATCTCCGAGTCGAGAAGCTGTATACACAGTTAGCGTCTGTTTCGCGGATGATGAAGATGCCTGGGGCGATGGTGGGATAAGAAACGTACACTCGCGTACGAATGGTCGAGGAAGTCCTCAATGTTGTACGACTGCTTCGTGAACTGCTCCGAGATGATCTTTGCTATCGTCGCCACGTTCGGGTGGTAGTGGGACTGCAGCTGCACGAGCTCCCAGACACAACTGTCAATGGCGTTCGTCTCCATCGGGTCCTCCTCATCCGGTAGGAATGGGTCCTTGAAGCCCTCGCCTTCTATCGCCGTCTTCTGCTCGGGATCCCGGATTTCTCTGTGCATCATGAAGGTGCACAGAGGGTGGCGCTTGAACAGGTTGTAAATCCAGGGGACCACAAAGACGATGGCGCTCGGGGGCGCGTTAAGTGATAGCCTCGCTAGCCTCTTGATAAAGCTCGCCACTAGCGCTGCCGGCAAGTGGCTGGATCCAAGGAACGTGTCTAGGAGGCGGAAGAACCGAGACCTGTGCTTGGAGTGGAAGATGTCCCGGTCGAGAAGGGAGTAGAGCTTGGGGTAGAAGGAGGGATAGTCGAGGTTCCGGTTCTCGATGAGGTAGAATACTCCGGACAAGGCCAGGAGGGAGATAGACCCGCCCGAGTTATAGCAGTCCGTCAGGAAGTCGGAGAGGAGCTCCGGCTTCGTGAACCAGGGAGCAATCACCTTCACCAGGGAGCCGAGGACCTTCTTCTGCTGGTCTCGGGTGAGGCTCTGCCCCATGAGCGCGAGCCACGCTTCTTGGGCGGACTTTTTGTGCTGCGCCAGCGAG
Organism: Sordariomycetes sp. B11D1; assembly: GCA_025503055.1. Lineage (NCBI taxonomy): Eukaryota > Fungi > Ascomycota > Sordariomycetes > Sordariomycetes sp. B11D1. Next base: position 153,893 of record JAMFQS010000044.1, on the reverse strand, counting down.
TAGAGGCTGTGCGCCTTCTTCTTCGGCGCCGGCATGTAGAAGTCCTCCAGTTCTTCGTTCGAGCCGGGGACGCCGTCTATCGCAACGAGGATATCAAACGCCAGGTCAAAGTCCTCTGGTTCCGAGGTCTGGGAGCGGGCTGTGATTATGTTCCTAGTACATTGTTAGCAAGATGAATGGCTTGCCAGGTGAGTGAGACACACTTTATCGCTTGGTGAGTGAAGAAGCGGACATCGTCATACTCGTCCACATACTTCTCGACAAACTCCTTGCCAGCCGCATAGTTCCGGGATTCGAATATCGCGCGGATCATCTCCTCAAGAAACTCTTTGGGGAACACGTAAAAGTCCTTGTTGCTGTTCAGCTGCTCGCCCTCCGACTTCAACACCTTCATGGCCAGCGTCAGGGCCGTCGACGCCAACTCCTCCCGCGCAAGCAACGAGACAAGGATCTTCTTGTACTCTGAGAGCCTGTCCTTCAGCCACTGGACCACCACAGCCTCCTTCTCAGAAACGCCCCTCCGGTAGGTGATGCTTCCCGCCGCGAGCAGCCTGATGAAAACGCGGCATAGCGCAACGGCGGCAAGGACCGCTAGCTCCCCCTCATCGTCGATACTCCGGGCGATTCCGATGAGCTCGACAATGTTGTTGTAGTTCTTCTTGGACTCAAGAATCTGGGTCTCCAGTAGAAGAATCTTCGACTCGGTGTCTTCCTCATCGCCGCTGCTGCTCTCGGTCCGCGCGCGCTTCTTCACATCCTCCTTCAGCTCCTTGCGCTTCCGCTTCAGACCGTCGTCTTTTTTAAAGGCGGCAGGCATTTTCCACGAGCACTCGAAACAAGGAATGAGTGTGAATCGATAGGCTGGCGGTGGCTTCTCACATGCCTTCAAAACTGAAATTCGCCGTTCTCAAAAGATGGATGCGGACTGAAAAATTAAGTGGGTCTTCAAGGTACGTACACTGGGCGCCCCACACGGGACCCGGTATCTTCCAGCAAGGCCGAAGACCACGTGATCAAGGCCCATTACCGAAGCGGCGCGATAAAACCTCAACTGCCCGTCACCCCCGACCAAACGGACCCCCCCAAGCTCAAGCTCACCAGAACGACATCCCCACTCATTCCACAATGGCGTCTCGCTTGGCTAGAAGCGCCGTCGGTAAGTCGAATTGCGCCCATGGAATCCGCGTATACGATCAATTGGCACGCCTAACGCACGATTGAACCGCAGGCGCCAACCCGCTCCTCCGGCCGACCGTGGCCCGACGGACCCTCCCCGCGCTGGCCTCCGTCTCGGCCGCCCGCAACTCGTCCAACGTGCCCGCCGAGGACCCCAAGAAGAAGGCCCAGTCGATCATCGACTCGCTCCCCGGCAACAACCTCGTCTCCAAGACGGCGATCCTCTCCAGCATTGCCGGTCTCTCCGCGTACGCCATCAGCAACGAGTACTACGTCATGAACGAGGAGACTGTCGTTGCCTTCTGTCTGCTCGCGACCTGGACGGCCATCATCAAGTACGGTGGCCCCGCGTACTCGTCGTGGGCCGATGGCCAGAACGAGAAGATCAAGAACATCCTGAACAAGGCGAGGGCGGACCACACCGACGCCGTCAAGAGCCGCATGTCGGACGTGCAGCAGATGTCGGGCGTTGTCGACATCACCAAGGGCCTCTTCGAGGTCTCTAAGGTATGTCTGCCTCGGTCGAACGTCCTTTTCGTGGATAGCTTTGGTCGGTACTAACGCGCGTTGTCCAGGAAACCGCCAAGGTTGAGGCCGAGGCCTTCGAGCTCGAGCAGAAGACCGCCCTCGCTGCCGAGGCAAAGTCCGTCCTCGACTCCTGGGTCCGTTACGAGAGCCAGGTGAAGCAGCGCCAGCAGAAGGAGCTCGCGGCGAGCATCATCGCCAAGGTCAAGAAGGAGCTCGAGAGCCCCAAGGCGCTCCAGCAGATCCTCAACCAGAGCGTCGCTGAGGTCGAGAGTATGTGCCCTCCTTTCCGCCCGTTGCCGATTTCCACGGGATAACGTAGTGGCTAACACCGCATCGCAGAGATTGTCTCGTCCAAGGCCCAGTAGACAAGAATAGATACGACCCGCGGGAAATGTAGACTGGGGACCGTCTCTTTTGTCGAGTGTTTATAAGATAACCAACCACCTGTGCTATACTCAATCCAACACTTCCTCTACGTAATGCTTCTTGTTTCGCGGAGGAGGCCATGTTCATCCCCGCTTCTGTCGTTCATGCACATGGCCATCATGCATCCGGCCGAAACTGTCAAGGCGGGGTATCTTGTGCCGTTTATGGCCGTGGAATTCGTGTATCGCTACCGGGGGCCATGTCTTCCGATTGCTCTTGAATCCATAGCGCTGCCATTTTCTTCGCGAGACAGCCGGGCGTCTTTCTTCAGAAACCGATCAAGTGCCCCCTCGTTCCTCCAGCCTGTTTCTGAGTCCGCGTCGATACCAACTACTCATCACGACCACTTTCCCGGCCACTTTCGGCGTCTTTAGATCTCGGAACTTGTTGGGCCCGAGCTAACCGCGGAGATGTCGTGCTGAGGAGTGTTAGGACATAGTATTCGTGGTGGAATCTGCGGCACCTCACATTAAGCCTTCAATCCAGTACTGCGAGAACAGTACTGCGAGAACGGGAAGAGAAAGAGGGGATGACAGGCGCGCTTCCTATACATGGCCCTGTTGAGAGCGCGGCTCTGAGGTCTCGCATTTCGATCAAGGGTACTGGACTAAACTCGTTGGACGGCACGGGCGTATGTTCCCCTAGATAACAAGGATCGCAGCCCGCTGTCCGTGTCGTACTTCTCCAAGGCGCGGCCTTTCCACTCCTCCCAATCCAGCCCATTGTCAACACCGACCGCATCCCGCAGTCCTCTAAAGAGGCCAAGAAACCCATTCCAGTCTTCGAGATCGTAGCCGCAGCAGAATGCAAGCCTGTGTTGTAGGCGGCCAACCTCGCCCTTCCCATCGCGCAACACCCAGGGCCGGACATCTAGTCACAGCTGCGGTGCGCCGCCCGTCGGTATTCCTACGTTTACCCATCTGTCAATCAGACAAGCCAACCAAGCATCGCTCCGTAAACAAATGTAAATTCAACCTCTCCAAGTAGCCGGAGGGGACCAAGAGTTCCGCCAAAAAGCCCAAGAATACTCGGCCCTCCCGAGAAACATCTTACATTCCTCCGTCCCCCAAACGCCGACCAATTCCATTCGCCAAAGGCATAAACAGGACGAAAAAAAAGAAAGTATCAACAAGACGGTAGTGCCCCAATATGAGCACAAGGGAAAAAAACCGGGTAGTTTTCAAAATGTACAAATGAAAGCAGGAGACGCCGGTTGAGAGGGGCCAGGTCAGTAGATGGGCCTGGATTCCTCCCACTTCGAGTACGCCTTATTCTTGGCATCTGGCGCTTCTTCCGCCTTGATGCTCGAGCCCATCGAAACCGTCCCGCTCTTCCGCCTGCTCGCGCCATCCCCCGCCATCGGCCCAATCCACTCCCATGCACGACCAACCTCTCCGTTGCGCCCCTCGCGCTGCCCCGTCCGCACGTTACTGTTCTGTTCCACCACCGCCTTCACGCGCTTCCAGAGGCGCTCCCTCGCCGAGAGGGAGTGTATCGACCTGAGGACATCATCGCGGAGGTTCGGCAGGAATAGCCACGGCTCGTCAATGCCCTCCTCGCCCAGCTCCTTCTGCTTGGACAGACGGTCCAGCACGAGGTCGACAAGGGCGGGGATCTTGGCGGCGGTGGCCCGCTCCTTGAGGTACCGCGACCTCCCGTACAGCATGGCGAGGAAGAGAGCGACTACAGATCCAATTGTGAGGCGATGTCGCTCCAGGGCGTTGACGACGGACCGCCTGATCGCGCACGTGAGGGGAAGGCGAGCGAGAGAGGTGGAAGCGAGGTACGTGTTTGGAACACCTCCGGAATCGGTTTTTCTACAGGAGGTGCAGAAGATCTGGTTAGTTGATTCGTCAGAATGGTATGTTGTTTCAAGACATCTTTCTCAGTCCGGGTAAAATGGAGATGGATGCACTTACTCGACCACCTCGACCTCCTCTCGGTTGATCACGTCACCAAGGGCGGAGGCCCAGAGCTCGTCAAAATCTTGCTTGTTGAGGCGCTTGTTCCGCTTCCGGCTAACAGTCTCCTTGAGCTCCTCTGCCTCGATAGCTGGAGTTTCGACAGGCTCACCCTGCTCGGCGGTAGTCTCGCCACACTCATACTGGGCACGTCGCTCGCGGAGCTCCTCAACGGTCTTGTCGGCGACCGCCTTGACCCTGCGCACCTTCTCGCCATCCGGCTCGCAGGTAGGAGGCAGGGGAACCAGACCGCCCACGGAGAGCGGGTGAGGCTTGAGGATGAAGTCCTGCTCGCAGCGAGCTTCAAAGTTTCCGTAGCAGTAGGCGTGCTGCGGGCACGGCTCGCATTGAGGCTCGACAAACGGAACAGCCCAGTCCGGGACAGGGAAGTCGGGCGGCAGCAGCTGGGTTGCTTGCCGGCCGAGGCCGCAATAACCGACTTCGATCTTCTCCTTCCTGTACCACGCCGCATAAGCTCCCAGTACTGTGATCAAGAGCACCGTGAGTGGAGTGGTGAAGTTGAAGCTCCTGGCAGGACGAGCCTGCTGGCGCGGAGCGACGTTGGTTTTGCCTTGAGCCGCCCACTCTTGCTGGAGTTCTAGCTGTTCATCGGGTGTGAACTCCTCGCCGGGCTCGAGCTCGGGGAATGCCGTAGTATTGTCGGAGTTGTTCGAGGGACTCTCATAGATACCGCGCTCATCGTCCTCTTCTTCCGAAGTGTATACAGGCGTCGCGGTCTGCCTTTGCCTCATGGACCGTCGCGACTTTGCGCTCTCCGGCGCAGCCATCCTCCTGCGACTGCTCGGTGTCCTAGGCGCCTGAGCAGGCGCGGGAGGAGTTCCGCTCTGGAAAGGGTTGTCGCTAGAAAAGACGCTATCCTCCGTCATCTGGCGATCGTAGCCATCGTCCTCCGGCTCCTCGGACTTTATCCGAGGCGTCGCAGTCCGGCGGGTTCGGCGCGGCGTCTCAGTCTCAAACAGCTGAGTAGGTTGCCGACTCGTAGATCGCGTGGACCTGGTGCGCGGGGTAAGGATAGGCTCGTCAAGCTCCTCGGCCTTGACGCGGGCTGCGGCGGCCTTCCTAGGCGAATTCGACCGCCTGGCGGACTTAGGAGGTTCGAGATATGTCTCCTCCGAGCCGGCGTTCACGATGCCCATGCTCGTTCGCTTGGCGCGAGCATGGCGCGCGAGGATCTTCCTCGCCTGGGGGGCCACCTCATCGTTGAAGAGCTCGACGAGCTGCGACTTCTTAGCGGTGGACGGGTACTGGATGTTGTGCTTGACGAGGATCGATCGCAGGCGGGGCACCGTCGCCGACCGCGGGTCAAAGTCCTCATGGAGGTAGTCTAAGCTCTCCGAGTCTGACATTGTCGCGGTATAGTAGAGAACAGCTGATGGAGTGGTGCCTTGATGGGTGTGAGGGATGCGAACGGCAGGTGGCGATGGGCGGCGTTTGCGGACTGGCGGGGCTTTATGCACACAGCGATGCGCAAGTGGGTGACCAGGACCGTGGATGACCCGTCAGGCTAACGCGACCAAAAAAGCTTGATGTCGCACAAATTCGGTGCAATATTTGATAGGGAGGACCAATTTTTGGCGACAGAGATTTTGTCTGGGGGCAGTTTGGAGATGGGGTCCAGCCTGACGCAACCGCAACGCAAGCGACAACGTGGAAGGAGACTGGAATGTTTACCTAAAACCATGCCAACACAGCTGCAACACCGGGGCAACCAAGCGTCTTCGGGCATCCGTGGAGCCGAGAGTAGTGGGAGCACGTGCACTAGTGTCTGCATTTGTGGCAGTAAGTGGCGGTGCCGGTCATGACGCCACATACCTGGGTTGGAGTGTCACTATAACCGATTACTAAGCATATAATCCATCCTGGACGACAAGTCCGTTCAGCCGGCCCATCGACTGATGCTCGCGGTAGGCGTAGCGACAGGGATGTTGGCGGGCATATCTTTTCCAGAACCCATTTCTGACCAGAGACACGACCAGTTGGGCTGGTATTGACCGAATAAGTACTGTGGAACGGGCGACAAAAATGTCCGGCCGCCTACTTGTCCCCGGAGCTCGGTTTGTCTGCAGGCGTTGTACCTCGCAGCTTCGGCCCCGCCTCCCGAGATCCTACAGCACCGCGAGCTCCGCTGAGCCTGATATCTACGATGTCGTCTGCGTGGGAGGAGGTCCCGCCGGCCTTAGCCTCCTGACGGCCCTCCGTACGTTTAAATTCCCGACTCGCGTGCCACGCCCTTGCTGACACTCGAGTTCCTTCCCAGGCGCGAACCCTCTCACCTCCAGACTACGAGTCGCCCTGGTCGAGGCCCAGGATCTTAAGAGGCTTGCCGACTGGTCTCTACCGTCCGACAAGTTCTCGAACCGATGCAGCTCCCTAACGCCCGCCTCGGCGCACTACCTCAACGAGATCGGCGCCTGGACGCACATGAAACGGGACAGGATCCAGGAGTACCAGGAAATGCAGGTGTGGGACGGCGTGACCGACGCGCGCATAGACTTTGAGCTGCCCGTGGGCTCCAAGTCCGGGAGCGTGATCGCCTACATGACGGAGAACCTCAACCTCACGTCGGGACTGCTGCGCCGGATACATGAGCTGGGTGGTGTCTCCATCTTTGACAACTCCAAGGTGGAGAATATCGAATTCGGCGAGGAGACGGAGGAGTTCGACTTGAAGGAGTGGCCTGTTGTCCAGCTCTCGAGCGGAAAGAAGCTCTGGGCGCGGCTCCTCGTCGGCGCCGACGGTGCGAATAGCCCTGTGCGGACGTTCGCCGAGATCCCCAGCCGTGGCTGGGCCTACGAGAGGCAAGGCGTCGTTGCGACGCTGCAGCTACAGGACGACGGCTTCGGCGGCCGCGGCATGAAGACGGCGTACCAGCGCTTCCTCCCCACTGGCCCCATCGCCATGCTTCCCCTGCCGGGTAACTACTCCACGCTAGTATGGTCCACGACACCCAAGAACGCCGCGCGCCTAAAGAGCCTCTCGCCGGAGGACTTTACGGCCCTCGTAAACGCCGGGTTCCGCCTCAGCCCCGTCGACCTCGAGTACATGCACGGAATGCCCTCCGGCCAGCTCGATGAGTTCAACTGGCGCGCCGAGCACACGCCCTTCAACCCCGCCACCGTCCCGCAACCCGTCACGGGCGTCCAGGAAGGGACCATCGCGTCGTTCCCGCTCCGCTTCCGCCACGCGGACACGTACATCGGCGAGCGTGTCGCGCTCATCGGCGACGCGGCGCACACGATCCACCCGCTCGCGGGACAGGGTCTCAACCAGGGCCAGGGCGACGTGCAGGCCCTCGTGCGCGCCGTGACGGCCGCCGTCTCGCACGGGCAGGACATCGGCACGCAGATGGCGCTCGAGCCGTACAACGCGGAGCGCTATGCCACGAACCACGTCATGCTCGGCGTGTGCGATAAGCTGCACAAGCTCTACTCATTTGGGAGTGGCCCGCTCGTGCCGCTGCGGTCCATTGGCCTCAATGCCATTAACGCGATGAAGCCTGTGAAGGACTTCCTAATGGGGCAGGCCTCCGGGGGTGGGATGAGGCCGTAGAGTGGCTTATCCGTGTACTACTTGTGTACCATAGTGTTTGCTGCTACTGAACCTGTACCATGAATAGACTATTCTTGTTCTCAAACTTTTCCGAGAGGGTCCGGATGTCGGTGACAAAGCAAAAACTGTGAGTGATATGTACGGTGGGCTGCTTGTTCTCGTGCTTCTATATTACACAATAGGAGACCGAGTTTCCTTCCCCTATTCGTCTAAACCTCTCTAATCTACCTATCAACCTCACCTGTAACGCAGTGTTAGTTCTATCCAGTGAGTATCGAACGGAGGAGAAGAACTTACCGAACACCAGATCCATGGTACCAATAACAGCCACCGCATCAGCCAGGAGATGCCCCTTGCAGACGTGATCGAATCCACCGAGGTGGGCAAAGCCGGGTGCCCTGATGTGGCACCGGTACGGCCTCTCGCTGCCGTCACTCACAACGTACACGCCCATCTCGCCCTTGGGGGCCTCAATGACAGAGTACGTGTCGCCAGGGGGCACAGAGTAACCCTTGGTGTAGAGAAGGAAGTGGTGGATGAGGGCCTCCATGTTCTCCTTCATGGCGGCGCGAGGGGGCGGGGAAACCTTGTAATCCTCGACGCGCACGGGGCCGGCGGGCATGTCATTGAGGCACTGGTGGATGATCCTCAGCGACTGGCGGAACTCCTGCATACGGCAGAGGTACCGGTCGTAGCAGTCGCCGTTGATGCCGACGGGCACCTCGAAGTCGACCTTGTCATAGGCATCGTAGGGGTGGCTCTTCCTGATGTCCCAGGGCACGCCGGACCCACGGAGCATGACGCCCGTGAAGCCGAGGTTGAGAGCATCGGCCGCGGTCACGATACCGACGCCCTGCAGACGGTCCTTCCAGATACGGTTGTCCGTCAACATCTCCTCGGTCTCGTCGAGGCGGTCACCGAACTGCGTAGCCCACTGGTAGATGTCGTCGAGAAGGCCAACGGGGATATCTTGGTGAACACCGCCGGGGCGGACGTAGGCGGCGTGGAGACGGGCACCGGATACTCGCTCGTAGAATTCCTGCATGCCCGCATCAGCTAGAGCCGGCCAATTGGGTTCGATGAATGATTCTTACCATGAGCTTCTCACGCTCCTCGAAACCCCACAGGAAAGGCGTAAGGGCGCCAACATCCATAGCGTGGGAGAGGACCGACATCAGATGGTTGAGAATACGGGTGATCTCTCCGAACAAGGTCCGGATGTACTTGGCCCTGTCAGGGATCTCGACGTTCAGGAGTTTCTCAACAGCAAGCGCGAAGCACTGCTCGTTGGTCATCATGGAGACATAGTCGAGACGGTCAAAGTAGGGCAGCGCCTGGAGGTAGGTCTTGTACTCGATGAGCTTCTCGGTACCGCGGTGGAGGAGACCGACGTGAGGATCCGCGCGGATAATCTCCTCGCCAGTGATCTCGAGAATCAATCGGAGCACACCGTGAGCGGCGGGATGCTGGGGCCCGAAGTTGACGGTGTAATGGCGGAGCTTGCGGTTCTCCACATCCTCGTGGTGCGAGACGGGCTCATGGGGGTCCTGCGAGGCGTTCTCGACGGCAGGTACGAGCCTGATGCCCATGTCCGGGTGCTCCGCATATCTCCGGAAGGCCGTCGTCGAGAGCGGGCGCGTAACAATGGGCCGGGCTGGTCGGAGGCAGAGGCGCTTGGCGCTGTGGCCGGCGAGCCGGTATAACGTCGACATCGACATTGTGTGTGTGGAGGAGCGGAGAGCGGTTCGTTATCCGGTGGTGGAGGAAGAGCCCCTCGTGTAAGCCCTTCCGCGAGATCAATTGATCCAAGTCGGGGTGTGTCGTTTGTGCTGAAGCTGCTGGATCTCCCACTCCTGTCGTCAAATTGCGTCTATTGTTCGAGATTCTCGACGAGGTGGAAGTTACCGGCTACCGATCACGTGAGTTCCAGCCTATGGGATGAGCTGATTTGGTAATAGCCGTCATCCACTAGAGTGACCCCCCGGCGTGGCGGTAGGACGCGCCCGCCCCTCCGATTTCCTCTTATCCTCTTATCGATCTTTGGTTAGAGGGGCGCTTTCAAAAAATTTCCTGGCACGTTCGGCATCCGTACATGATTTCTCGGATTCGTCTGCACAGCTCGTCACCACAACCAGCCCGCTGAGCTCGCCTTCCACCATGTCGCCCCATAGGATACCAAATGAGGAGGATATTGAGAGGAGGAAGGTATGTTCTTCTCAAGGCCACTGCCATTGGGGAATTGGAGCTAACATGGAACCAGACAGTTGGTATCAACAGGGAAACCGTCACCCATCCCTTTTCCACCGACTTTCCGGGCCATTTCTATGGCGAGGATCACAGCTTCGACATCGCCGAGTTCAAACGCAACCTCTCGATAGAAATACACCACGACCGACCCAATGACCTCTCCTTCTCCCTCATTGGCGTCGACGCGTCCATCGCGAACGCGATCCGCCGAATCCTCATCGCCGAGGTCTCGACCCTCGCCATTGAGACCGTCTTCATAGAAGACAACACGTCCGTGATCCACGATGAGGTCCTCTCGCACCGGCTGGGCCTCATCCCCTTCAAGGGCGGCAAGAAGGGCCTGCGCGACTTCATGAAGGAGTACAAGAAGCCCGCCCCCGGCGAGGACCCCTTCGCGTCCTCGTTTGACTGGAACACCGTCAGCCTGTCGCTCAATGTCGAGTGTACGCACAACCCCGACGCGGAGGAGGGCGAGCAGGACCCCAACAAGCTCTACATCAACAACAACGTCTACGCGCGCGATATCGTCTTCACGCCCAACGGCCGCCAGGCCGAGTACTTCTCGGGCGACGACGCCATCGCGCCCGTCAATCCGGACATTCTGATCGCCAAGCTGCGGCCGGGCCAGCGCATCGCGCTTGAGATGCACATGCACATGGGCGTCGGAGCCGACCACGCCAAGTTCTCACCCGTCGCGACGGCGTCGTACCGCCTCCTCCCCGTCATCAACATCACGAAGCCCATCCTCGGAGCCGACGCGCGCAAGTTCCAGGAGTGCTTCCCCCCCGGCGTCATCGGCATCGAGAAGGTCACGAGGCAGGAGGCCGCGATTAGCGAGAGCGAATACGCCGGCCGCGAGGGCGAAGATAAGGCCGTCGTCAAGGACGCCATGAAGGACACGGTCAGCCGCGAGTGCCTGCGCCACAAGGAGTTCGACGGCAAGGTCAAGCTGGGGAGGAAGAGGGACCACTTCATCTTTGGGATCGAGAGCACGGGGCAGTGGGATAGCGACGAGCTCTTCCTCGAGTCGCTCCGCGTGATGAAGAACAAGTGCCTTTCGCTCGAGCGGCAGGTGGTCTTCATGGCTAGGTGAGAATGGGAACGGCCAGCTGCCTTCGTGCTCTTTGGCAAATCGCTTAGAAGGGAAGTGGGAATTAGGAGTGTTGGCGTCCGCGATGTCCTTTTTCTGTACTACCATAGTTTCCTCTTTTCTATCCCCTGATAGATGGCAATGATGAGATGATACCACTGTCTTTCACTTCAACATTCCGGGATTTAGATTCAGGGTGGTTCTATCTTCCGTCTGCTATGTGAAAATGCGCGGCCCCCGCCTACCCCCAATGGACTACTGGGTCTTGAACTTGAAGAAATAGTTGAACTCTAGCGCGAACGCCGGATCTGTTACCACCAACTCCTGCCCGTCCACAATCTCGAGATCCCTCAACGACTTGTCCAGATTCGGCCTCGTCTGCTCCTCTAGACTCGCGGGCGACTGCATGTAGAGGGTCTTCCCCTCGACCCTCAACGACGGGTTCTTCAGTTGCGCCTCGGGCCTCACGGCGAATGATTCTACGAGGTCGCGGAGGAGCATGTCCGGGTTCACGTCGAGCGGCCGCGACGCCGAGTTACACACGGGGCAGTCGTCTTTCCTCTCATGAGAAAAGGTGTAGGTGTAGATGGAGTCATTGCCTGAGTACATCATGTAGTTGTTCTCCCCCGTCCCCAGCGAGGGCGCGGCGCTCGTGGCCAACTTGAAGGCCTCGTTGCAGCACGCGGCGGCGATGATGGCGTTCGTAGACGCGATGGCGGGGATGATGTTCTTGATGACACCCTGCGTGAGGGAGTACGTGACACCGGGGATGTTGAACTCGGCGGCGCGCTTGAGGGCCTTCTCGTAGAGCCATGTTACGTGCTCGGGGTCATCCTTGTCAAGCTTGGGGAAGGGCTTCTCCTCGTCCCATGCGATGACGTGCGCCCACTCGATGCAGTGTTCTGGCTGGCGGGGGATGGCGGCGAGGGTACAGAGGGGTATCGCTGCGCGGGGGGCGTGCATGTCGAGTTGGCATTCGAAGCAGGAAGTTATTCTCGGTATGATCACTCGTGCCTGGCCCTTGAAGCCTAAATGGACATGGTTAGCAATCGTCTTCTAGCGACTGAACCGCCGTCCGACTTACCCTCCGTGCCGCCATCAATCATGGGCTTGATACCGTCCGGCCCATCGCTCTCCTCGGCCAGGGCCACTAGCTTGGCGTTTATCCACCTGCGGGCTTCAATGCTGTCGAGACCACACACGACCATCTGAAACTGCATGTAGAAGTCGTCGTCCTTGTCTTGGATCTTGCAGTTGTGGGCCGTTATCCTGACGCCCTTCACCCTCCTCATGACGAAGTTCGCGGCCACTTCCGCTTTGTACTTGCCGACGTCTGATTTTCTGAAGAGGAACTGTCGGTTAAGGTTCGAGATGTCGATCGTGTCTAGGCGTCATTAGGACTAGGTTCTAAGGAAAGGTCCCAGAAGACCGGGGGAAGATCGGCCAGCAGGATGCCGTACCCATGTCAATGACGTGTATGTCCTTGAACTTGGACAGGGCTAAGTTCTTGAGGATCTCACAGCCCAGGCCTCCGGCGCCACTATATCCCCGTCAGCGTCGTGTCTCGTCCGTCGAGCTCGCGGCGGGTACTAACATGACTCTGGCACACGGGTTGGTTAGCAAGTAGGCCAATAGCGCAAAGGGGGGGGATAGGAGGGCCTGCGCGTACAGTATCTTCATATTGTCGAACTGCGCCATCGCCTCGGGGCTGGTGGCATCCGGGTCGGTATACGGCCCGGGGTTATGGCGGATGTGCTCTAGGTATTTCCTCGGGCGGATTCAGCACCTTGCGCAACAGGGGCAGGCCCGGTACCCAAAGGGCACTCACCATCTTGACTCTTCGTTGAGGGACGAGGGTCCCGGGTGGGAGGTGGTGATGGCTTCCATCTTCCTGCTCTGCGAAGCTTGCGACACGAGGCGAGATTCCGCGGGTAAGGGTCCTGTCACGGAGCTAAGCTCAGCTGGCTGGAGTCGCGATGAGCAGTGTGGTGGGGTTGGAGGTACGGACGCTTGAGCAGTTGCCCCGCAGGCACCCGTCCAATCGGGCAGGGGTCCACTCCGCTGAAGTCACAGGGCCTGTCATTTCCACCCGCCTCAATATCGCGGTAGAGTGGTATTAGTGGGGCAGCTCAAGACGACCCAACTATTTCATACCTTCAATGATGTACTTGTTCCATCTTAGGAATCACCTTCACACCGAGCTTCAACTTCAAAGCACGCACTACGATGCAAAATGGATGACTTTTTCACACACGTTAGCACGACATACACAAAATCCAAGGAAACGAGGTCCCTCAGTGGGTCCCATAGTCCCGGCACGGCACCGCCAGCCGTCTCGAGAAGCAACCGGACCGGCATTCCAAGCCCAGAGGACGCCCTTGAGACTCTCAAGGCTCAGCCGGATTATGATACCCTCGTCTCCTCTCTGAGTTATCTGTCAAAACCTGAACTGTCTGGGGCGTCCTTTAGCATCCACACATCAAGTCCTCTAAGCGCCCAGATAACTCAGGTACTCGTCACCGAGATCGCCCCGAACTACTGGCCACTACTTCGAGAAGGGTCGTTGGATGGACCGCAGTCAGCAGGGAGGACTACAGACCTAGATCTCTTTCTAGATTGCCTGAGGAGCTTAGCTGGACTCAACACCATCCTTCTCCGGCTGCGGGCCCTGGTACAGGAGATCAAGGCTGGCAAGGGCGGTCCGAAGCGGCCTGATCTCGTGCTGAACATCAACCTTGTTCTCGAGCTCCTCTGCGCGCTTTTGGACGGGAGCAGCACCGTACAGTCAATCTGGAGCAGAGCCACGGCGCGGAGCGGCGGTACCTCGAAGAGCCACCATGTATCACACGAATTGGTCTCCTCTCTAGCCCGTGGAAAGGTAGTGACTCTGGCTGCTGAGGCGGACGCTCTATCTAGGAAAGGCCCTTCCTCGGCTCATTGGGTTTCGGACGGCCAGAAGTACAGCAAATGGCTCGCCTTGTCTATTGCGAGCTGGGTGAAGGACGACGCATCGGATGAAGGGCTGAAGATGTGTGGGGAGCTGCTTGTGCGCTCCTTGAGCCTTGGTTATCCCGGTTAGTGCTCGGTTTTTCCTTCTGGAAGGAGCTTATTGCGTATACTGACTGAACACAGAGGTGATTAACGGTCAGCTATTCGAGACTCTCCTGCTACGCGAGGATGGCGACCTAGAGGCCTTCAATCGTCTTTTCGCCCGTCTCCCCCTAACAGAAAGGATGAAGCTATTCTCATCCTTGCTACTCTATCTGACGTCGACCTTTTTCAACAAGCCCAATATCTCCGAATCTGCGTCCCGGGACCCAATCATCTCTGCCGTTGCGGGCCTCATCTGCAAAACGACCCCTGATGAGACATTTACGAAGACTTGTATAGTCGACTGGCTGGTAGGGCCCGTTGGGGCTGGTCCGGACGGGAACATTGCCATCAGACGAGCCGTTTTTGCATGCCTAGCTAAGAACGAGCAGTCGCTGGCCGATGTTCTTGAGAAGTCCATGGAGCAATTCGGGGATGAGCTATACATCAAGCATACCCCTATGCTTCAGCATCAAGGTAGGGCGCCGCATCATTCTCCGCATTCCATGCGTGTAGCTGACATTCCATAGCCCTGGCTCAAGTCGTCCTTCTCGGCGCCGGATACCTCAATCGACTGTCGTCTCGGCGGTTCAAGACACTTCTCCGTTCGCGAACGTACCTCGATATGGTGTCGAACCGACTCAACTCTGCCCAAGGGACCGCAAGGTTCCTCGGAATGGCCGTGGGTGAAGCCCTATCATCCTTGGGCCACGAGGGAGCAACAAGACTCGACTTCCATATGGAAGAGATGAATACGGACGAGGCGAAGTGGTATAAGGGCCTTATCGAAGTCTCAGATGAAGTCGGCCCCGTTGACATCCTGATGTCTCAGTCGACGTCGACAACGAAGCCTTATGAGCCAAGCAAATCTCCGCAGAGAGCGCCGAAGGCAAAGCCCGTTTCGAAACCTGCGGCCGCGAAGCGAAGAATGATCATCGAGGAATTGGACTCGGAAAGTGAGGACGATATCGTCCCTTACGCGAAACCAGACTCCGACGCCGAGGATTCCGACGATGACCCGACCCTCGTCCGTCGAGACAAGCCCAAGGCCCCAGTCTATATCCGGAACCTCATCACGTACCTCCGCGACGCCGAAAGCTACGACAAGCAGAAACTCGCCATCGAAACCGCCCCGTCCCTCATCCGCCGTAAGGCCACCTTTGGTACAGAGGTCAGCGACCACGCCGATGACCTGGCGTCGTTGCTCATCGGCCTGCATGACAAGTTCGACCTGGAGAACTTTTACGAGCTTCGGTTACAAGCCATCATCGCGCTCATAGTTGCGCAGCCGCGGGCCACGGCACCCTGGTTTGCCAAGACCTTTTTCGACGGCGACTACTCTATCTCGCAGCGCGCCGCTATCGTCTCTGCGCTAGGGCTCTCGGCTAGGGAGCTGGCTGGGTTCGAGGAGTCAGAGTACGCCGCCGCCGCTTCGTTCCCGTCCAAGAGACTCAACGAGAAGATGGAGCAGTTGTACCTTGGGGAAGGGCAGAACACGGCACGACCCGGCGACGACCTGAAGGCCCTGCCCCCGACGGCCCTCGACTCCATTGCGCAGTCCGTCACCTCGTCCTTCCTAGCGCCCATGGCCGCTTCAGCAGCCGACGACCTCGCAGGTCCCGACGCCCTCAAGCTCTCAACCATGAAGAGCAAGGCTGCCGCGGGGATCAAGAAGCCGCGCGTGCGCGCGATACCCAACACGACTGCGAACCTCATATCCACATGCTTCTTCTCGCCACTCACCGCCCGTCTCCAGCACGCGCTTCGGAACCCAGCGGCCCACGTCTTGGACCCCTACCTCCTCTCCACCTTCCTCAAGACCATCGCGATCCTCGTCCACGCCGCCGGTCCGTCGACGCTTTCTCTACCGGAGATGACGGCCGAGTCGTGGAGCCTTGTCCTCGCGCTGCGCTCGCAGACGGATCTGCCGGTTCTGTCTGGTGCGGTGACGGTGCTGGCTGTGCTCGTGGAGGTTAACGAGGGGGATTATAGGGGGTTGTGTGAGAGGCAGGGGAAGGAGATTATCGAGACAGTGGAGTGGCTTGGTGTCGTGCTTAGTTCTACGAGGGGCGGCGAGGAGGAGGAGGATCGGCTTAGGGGGTTGGCGGCTGGTGTCATGATTCGGCTGAGGGAGGTTGTGGAGCGGTATCAGGTTCTACTAATGGGGAGTTTAGTGTGAGGTATGTACACTTGGTGGATAGGGGATTAGAAAAGGAGTCTGGCGCTTGATGGGATACTCGTAGGGTTTAGGTCTGATTCTTTGAACTCGTTTCAATTCGTCTGATGCTTCGCAGGAATGTACGTAAAGACACATGATGGTACAACAAAAATTCCCCCGGTCCCTCCGAATAACACCACAACTACTCAAGAAACCCCTGCCCCCGCTACTCCTGGACAATGCTGTCCCTCCCCCTTCTCACCGGCAACTCCCCCAACCTCTCGCTCGCCAAGTCCAAGTGCTCCCCGAAGCTCATCATCAACCTCCTAAACTCCCCCTTCACCTCCTCCAGCCCCGCCTCCCCTAGCATCACCCTCTCCGACGGCGGCGCCGGGGCCCTTGGCAACCCCGTCCCCCGCGGGTCTTCCCTCGCGGGCCCCTCGTCTTTATCGGGTAGGCCGTTCCTGATCGGCGGGGCCCCGTTCCGTATCGCCATCGCGGGGCTGAGCGCGCCCTCCCTTCCGCTCGTGGGCGAGCCCCGCGCGGAGCCAGGCGGTACGTTCTGCGCCTGCGACGGAGGGCGGGACCCGCCATCAGAGAAGTCGCTCAGCGACTGGTTCCTTGAAAGCCGGCCTTGCCTCAGCGCAGTGAGGTTGAGCCCGTTGCTTGCCCCGGTATCCTCCGACACGTAAATCGACGGCTCACGGTTCGTGAACGGAACGTATAAACTCGCGTGGCGCTCGAGCTCAAAGGGGTTCGCGCCGCCGAACTCCGACCCTCCCATAGACGCGGCGTCCGAGTGTGCCGTCGATGGCCGCGCGGTGTCCACCGGGTCCGGCACGCTCATGTCCAGATCAATAAGACTACTCGCCGACGCGCGGTTTGTGGCCTGCGACGACGCGCGCGGGACTGCGAGCTGCTCCGGGTTATACACCTGCGTATTGGAGATGGATACAGGTGCCGAATCGGCGGCGTAGTGGCCCGACTTCCTCAAGGTGGGCGGCTTGCTGTCCTCGCCAAAGGAGAAGTCCCTGTTAAAGGAGAAGCGCGACACCTCCGGGTTGGCAGACGCGGGCGGCGCCATCGTGGGGAACTTCCAGTCCTGGGTCCGCCTGTTGGTGTTGAGCGTCTCCGGGTCGCTGAGGGGCGGCTTGTGGAAATCCTGCTCGTCGGACATGCTGTAGTCGACCGACGCACGAGGGACGCCGGCGCGGAGGGTGTGCATGTCAGCGAAGCTCGAGAGGTCGCTTCCGTGGAGAGATGCGTCTAAGTCAATTAGCGACTCCCTCACGTCGGACCCCTGGCCGCCGGAGTCGTCCCTAAGCGGGAGGTCGGAGCTTGGAGGGGGCGGCGGCCCAAAGCCATAGTAGTTCTTGGAGTTCTCGGCATAGCCCGTTAAAGTGTTTGGGTCGAAAAGTTTCTCGAGCGGAGCCTTGAGGACTGGGAAGTTGGGCGGCTTACGCCTGCCCCCCCGGCCTTTTTGAGGACGCGATGTTTGCTCGCCATCGCTCTGGTCGGCATTGAAGTCCACTTGGGATCCATACGCATCATAGACGGTTTGCGGGTCGTTTTCCCGGAACACCTGCTGGTCAAAAGCAGCTGTGGTGCTAAAGTTCCACTCGTCATTCGCCAGCGCGGTCGACGTGACGTCCTGGGGGCCCTGCGCACCCCCAGGCGCAAATAACGATTTGCGGCTCCCGCCTTGGCCTTCCCAGAGCTTGTATGCGCGGACCAGCATGGCTAGGGACCGGGTAGGGTACGCAGAGGCGGAGTTGGCGATATATGGATGGCGCTGCACCTGCTCAATAGTGGGGCGGTTCTGCGGTAGTTCCTCCATGCAGTAGGCGACCATATCTTTGAGCCCGTCGCTATACTGATCACCTTCGAGCCGCGGTGCGTGTTGCTTCAGGTGGTTGCCCAGCCGCACCATGTCCATAACTTGCGTGTTGGGCGGGAGGCCCGAGGCGATCTCGTACACCATCGAGCCAAAAGCCCAGATATCGACCTCCGTTCCATAGGAGGCGGCCTGATCGAAAGCGAAAAGCTCCGGCGCCATCCAGTGCAGGGTACCAATGAACGTGGACCTCTTGTCAAACTTGGTCTCTATGACGCCGGCAACGCCAAAGTCACAAAGTTGGACGCCGCCAGCCTCGTGGATGAGAATGTTGGCGCACTTGATGTCGCGATGGATGACACCCTGCTTGTGCACCCAGAAAATGGCCTCGGCGACTTCTCTGAGAATCGGTATTATCCACCGCTCCTGCAACCCGCCCGGCGCAGTGGGCTTCATGAGTGTTGATACGCTGCCGCCCGCGCAGTATTCCGTGATCATCCACATCGACTGGCCGACGGGCAGCGCGTCGATGACATGATTGATGTTTTTGGCCCCGCTATTCGAGAGGAGTTTGAGCGCGTTGACTTCTTTGAGAAACTCGCCATAGGTGTCTGACAACTTCGGGTTGATCGTGTCGCTTTCCTCGATGTCTATTATCTTGACGGCCACCATCTGACTCGTCTTCTTAGAGGTGGCCTTGTATACCCGGCCAAAGCTGCCTTTTCCGATGAGTTCTGACAGGGTATAAGGGGGTATTTCTTGGCCAACCGAGGTGCACTGCTCGTTGACGGCAACCTGCATGGTCTTGGCATCCTCAATTGCCTTCTGCTTGGTGACAGAAAAGTCGGGATCTCGAACCTGCAGAGTGGCCATGCTGGCGGTGGATGAGAGATAGGGGAGCAGGTATCAAGTACAGAACTGGAATGCTAACAAGCGGGAGAGTGACAGCTTGGGAAAAGGTGGCGAGGAGGATGTTAGGGCAGGGTTCATATCACATGAAAAAAGAGGATAAGGCAGGGAAGAGAGGTGATTAAAAGGTCCGAACTCAAAAAGAACTAAACCGGCACGTGTGATGAATGGAAGAGGCAAGGGGGGTTCAGCGTAAAGTCTCAGCTCGTCTAGGCAGACCCTATGAGCCCCCTGCGCGTATGTCCTAGCGGAGACTGACGTCGGTGAAGGTAGGCCCGGTGTTAGGAGACAGGTTGGTTTCCGAGCGGGCACTCCCCGAGTTTTGATTGCGATTCGCCACAGAAGCCCTTGTGTTAGAGCGAGCCAGGCTCTTTGTCCAGAGCCGGGCGAGGAACTTTCGAGTGGCTGCGAAGGAGCTCGACGTTCGCTTCGGTCCTTCGACGGGAGGTTCTTCCTAAGCAGCCACTAGCTGTCGGTGGTATGTAGGGACGGTAGTGGTTGCCTGGGCGAAGAAGGGCCACTGGGGGGTAAAGTCGCTGATGAACGAGTCTGTGGATGGAGACCCCGATCTCGGGATCGAAATCGCGTGAGCAGGGTCGCGATCACAACAGACGTAAGATGTCGCCGGCTCGTGGTCTGCCCTCAATATCAGCATTGCGTAGAGTTTGTGAGCAACTAGTGTCAATATTACCTGTGTGGCCCTGATAGGCAATATCCGCTAGGTCGACCTCCGGATAGATACCCAAGGCGTCGGGAACAGCTTGCTCAGCGTAGTAAGACCTGAGGATACCGGTTAGTATTCAGTGTTAGACGCAAGAAAAGGGGATTTGATAAGAAGAAAAGCCGCCCTTGGCTACAGAAACTGTGATAGAAGACATGCCTGGGCTTAGGAATTGCCTCGGGGGGGTATCGAGCAGCGAAGGTATCAAAGTCCTTGATGGCCACAATGATCTCTTCGCTCTGGCACCTCTGATACTCTTGAACTGCGGTGTACGGGCTGGTGTGAGTCGTCTTAACGACGCCTTGGTTTCTCATCGATGTAAACATCATTGTCATCGCTAGATGAGCAATCCGAGTTCTCCATTGTGGGTCGATGTGTGAGGGACTGTCCCGGGATGCCATCACGGGAGCGGCCCCTCCACTCGGGATCGTCGATATAGAAAGGCATGGTGCTAGTGAATAGACATGGGATGAAGGGATGTCATAAGAACGAGAGGTAGAGAAAGAGTGCGTAGGCAAGGATTGAGAAACGCAAAAGGCAGGACCGCGACAAAGCGCAGTGTTGACAGAAAAGAAAGCATGTGAGAAGCTTTCAGAAATCTGTTTACCTTTGTAGAGAAGCGAAACTCACTGGAGCATGATGCTTTGACCAGGTTCCCAGGCATCCATCACACTTAAGCCACTGGCTCGAGCTGAGCAGAGCACTTGCCCTTGATGCACTGGCAAAAGGTACAGTCTTAGGAGATATTAAGTTGAACTGGCCACAGATGACGGAGTGCACGAGTTGTAATCCTCATAGCAAAATGGAGGTGACAACACACAGAGACCCCAGAACACTTATACTGGAGTTCATTCCACCTCCCATAGGCCAGTAAGCGAATGGGAAGGTCTTCTAGAGCACATCCCTTGGAGACTAGCCTGACAAGCCACCGAAGGTTTCGACCCAAAACGGCCATCCAGCTCTCGGCCACGAGGGCACCGAAAGTGTAGGCCGATATGGTTTCCACATCGATGCTTTCCACCCATGACAGTGTCATTCCCGGAAGATAGGATGGGCCCCAAGTTCAACTCCCACCTCGTGTCGTGGCCCCATACCTCTCCAGTCCAATCTCCAAGTTCTAGGCTCCTGGGCACTTGCACCAACCGATCGCGACCTTAGAGGCGATGCCAGGAATGAAGACGAACAAAAGCCTAAGGTTAAATCGCAAAAATAAAACAAAATAAGAATAAAAAAGTACTCACAGCCGGAAAATAAAAACTTAGTTGCTCAAAGAAGCATCATAACATCGGATGGATGATAAGTCCGTACCATCACCGACTCAAGAGCGAAACCCAGATCGAGCGAAGGCGGATTCGAAGATCGGCAGGCGAGAGGGCGGTCAACGCCGTGTGGCGGTACGTTCTAGGACGTTGTCAAAACCTCGGGGCCGCAACGTGAAAGCACCGCGATGGACTTCCGTGGGAATTCAATGAGAGATGATAATGTCGGCCATGACGAGCTCAGGAATGACCGTGAAACAACCCGGGAACCCCTTCGGCGGCGAAACGAAACGATGGAGGTCGGTTTAGGGGCGGGAGGCGCCTTTAGCCAGATCTTAGCCGACCGCCACCCGCATCTGCAGGGGTGACATAGCGGAGGGCAGCAGATCCACAGGGATGGTGCTGACCGAGGACCCACACCGCGGACATCTTTCGGCCGACAGGGTACAGTGGCGGACCGGGGCCCCAGCTGGACATTCCCAGGGAATCATTCTTCCTACAGCTTTCTAGCCGCCATTGAGCAGCTTTATCCGGCTCCCCTTTCTTTTTCATGTTTCATACTTTCTTTTCAAGTGCCCTTATATAGAGTAATTGGGCGCTGAGTATATCTCTCACCTTCACCATGGCGCTCGTTCTAGACTTCGACGGCACAATCACCGTTAAGGATACCATCAACGAGCTCGCGCAATCCGCCATCAGGATCCACGACGAGCGCGGCCGGGACTTCTTGGGCGCGTGGGAGGAAATTGTGGACCTGTATGGAAAGAGCTGCGCAAAGTACAAGGCGGAGTACCCCGTGCCGGAGGACAGCCGGGTGAACCTCGAGGCTGAGAGGAAGTACCTCGCCGGCTTGCGGGACGTCGAGATCGCTTCGGCGAGGCGCATCGAGGCGGCGGGCCTCTTTGATGGCATCTCGTCGCAGGATCTACTAGCGGCCGGAACCGCTGCCGTCCGCGAGGGGAGGGTCGCTCTGCGCGAGGGCCTCCCGGAACTCTTGTCCGTTGCAGAGACCCGCGGGTGGCCAGTGTACATTCTGTCCGTGAACTGGTCCAGGAGCTTCATCCGAGGTGTGTTACACCAGTTCGATGGCAGGTTGCGCGTTGTATCAAACGAAGTCCACGACGGAGGCAAGTTATCTTGCCCCAACACGCAGACCTTCCTCGCAACCGCGGGGGACAAGCTGGTGGCCCTCCGGACGATATTACGGGACATCAGCGACGGGCCCGTGGTTTATTTTGGGGACTCCACGACCGATATTGAATGTCTTTTACAGTCATCTGGCGTCGTGATATCTTCCTCCGAGGACTCGACTCTGCTCAAGACGCTCTCGCGGGTAGGCGTCGCTATTCCTCATGTGGAGGATGCTACAGACACAAACAAGCTGGCGTGGGCGAGGGACTTTTCTGAGGTTCTCAAATCTGGGACACTGTCGTCGCTCCCTTTTCCGAATACCTTTAGCGGTGGTGATTAACTGTAGACTGTGAGGGGGCCACGCGCAGCCGACAACGGACTGTTACGGCATTGGGTCAGCTACTTCCAGCTCTTTGTTCTCCGGCGGCTTTATTTCAAGCCTCAATCCGCGTCAGCTCATTGCAATTCCGTCATTGCGACAAGATTAAAATGACGTCAATATAGGGATTCTGCCGGTGAACAAAGAAGCGGAATATCCTGTCTAGCCCCTTGCCCGTTCGTATACATGTATATAACGTACAGGTCGCCAGCGTACAAACGACTACCGGTAATCATAACAAGTCAATAACCTTGGACCGATCCGGGCCCGCTTGAAAGTTGCAGTCTTATATACCGTGCTCCCGTCATTTCGGAAGCTTCCACGACTTCCATCGTCGGCATACTACCAGTTCCCGTTTCCCAAATCACTGTGTAAGCGCAGAACAAGACGGCATCCGCTTTTCCTTCAGCCCACACACCCAGGACCGAGCACGCCGAACGAAAAGCACCCAGGGTGAGCCAACAAGATGTGTTACTACAAGGGCACGCGCTACGCTTGCGCCCATACAGCTTACACCTCCTTCTTCAAAGCCTGCCGCACCGAGGCCGAGCGCCGGGCCAAGCCCGGGAGTTGCGCTCCCTGCAAGGTCAAGGCCTCCCACCCGCTGAACACCGTCTCCGTCGGTTATGTGTGCGGGTCGTGCCAGCGCATGGACGACCTTGTGGAGAGGTTGAAGGTGGCACTGGGTAACTTTCGGGAAAAGATGGAGGAGATCAGGGAGGCGGGTGTGAGGTTGAGGGAGAGGCGGATACGGGAGGTCGTGGAGGCGGCTCGGAGTGATGAGGCCCGGGCTGTTGATGCTGAGGGAAAGGATGCAAATCATGGGGGAAAAGAGGGTGAGGAGCGAGAATTCCCGAATGTCCGGTCGTCCTGGTAGACACGCTATGGAAGAAGGGGATGCCTTCTCTTGAGGGCGACGTGTAAGATAATCCGTTCGTCTTACACCACAGGGTTTTTGTTTTCACGTTTCCATCGCTGGCGTTCGAATGCTGGCCTATAAATGTCAAGGATACATTCACGTTCCGCTCATTCAAGATCTGACGGTTTTTCCGTATGTCTCGAGCGAACATGTGTAAGCGAAAGCCCCATGGCAAAAGACTCTACTCTCACCCTCCCCCCGTACAATCAATATCGGATGGCCAAGAGTATACCCAGCTCAAGCCTTCATCGGACCTGATTCGAAAACGACACGGCCATGTCTAGTTATCTTCTGTACATTGGCACCAGGTAAGTAGCTCCGTGCCGCGGCGATCGCGGAGCACTTAGCCAGGGGTGCCCTTGGCGTTGCGACATTTGGCGTGTCAGGGCGATGGCGGGGATCTAAAACCCATAAACACCCACGCACTCTACGTTTTCTCTTTACCCCCTCCATGTCTCTACATACCATAATTCATCAACCATCCTTTCCTTTTCTTTTATACACAATATTCCAGCCGATCCAAGCATACCTTCGCTTTCCATAGATTTGACATCCGCCCGTCATGACGTGTAAGTCGCCGTCGGCTTTCACCACTCACGCCAGCTAACACCACCAAGCCTTCTTCAGCACCACCACAACCATCAGATTCACTAGCTCCATCCCATCCTCCATATCCGCCGAAGAGGCCATCTCAACACTCCAGAATCACGAAGCCTTCATAAGATGCGACCCCCACATGGTCTCCTACAAGTCACTGCCCCCAGCCTCCGTCTCCCCCATCCCCCCTACACGCACCCACTCGCTGCCCACCTCGGACCCCCCAAAGCTCTACGAAGTCGTCGACAGGGTCCACGCGCTTCCAGCCGGGCTCTGGGACTCCGACGTGGTCAGCACGTCTGAGATGGTGGACCTCGAGCGGGGCATCTTTGTGCGGCTGCGGAGCCCGCTTAACGTCGTTATGGAGACGGTGTGGGAGGCTCGGGAGGTCCGGGGGGGCGGGCTGGAGCTGGTGGAGGAGTCGGTCATCTCATGCTCGAGGCTCTTGGCGGGGATTGTGAAGGGGCAGTGTGAAGCGAACTGGAAGGGGATTCATGAAAAATTCATTAGAATTATGGAGGGAGAGGAGGCGTGAGGATTGTAACTTGGTGGCGACAGAACACATCCAGGAGAATGAGCCCTATTTGTGGGGTCGTATGGGCATGACGAGTGTTGGGTGCTACGGAGGACTACTTGGTACATTAGAGATGGGGAAGTACTCTGTGGGATTCCCGGCTCAAACTATCCAGGGTGTTTACCGTCTTGAGACGTATATGGGAAGAAAGGGACATTTAAGGGAGAGCGGGTAGTATGAGTAAGTCTACTCCACTCAATGGACTGGACGAGAGGGTGAAGTTGGGATAAGCTTAGCACGCCAAGACGACAATTCTCTCCATCCCCGCAATACTGGGACCCTTACACCCAAGTGCTACCACCTGCACCAAGGCGCTATCCCTTCCCGTCCCCACCACCCTAAAACCCCAACTGACGACGAGCAGCACCGATGGACCACGCGCCGCAATCCTACAACCTCTCCCCACCCTCATAATGGCCCCTTGGCCCTTCGGCTCCTCCCCTCCCCCCGGGAAAGAAGGGCCAAAGGACCCCTCACCCTGGTCCGCCTATACCCCCACCGGCGACCCACGCCAGCTCGTCCTCCCCACCGCCCTCTCGACCCTCGGCATCTTGGGTCTCGTCGCCTTTTACAGGCGCTTCTTGCGTCGGATCCCGGGAACGGCGTATATCAAGCCGACGGCATTTCGAAAGCGGACACTTCTGGGCCGCGTAACGAGCGTGGGGGACGGTGATGGGTTCCATCTGTATCATACGCCTGGCGGGAGACTTGCTGGCTGGGGCTGGTTGAGGGGGATCCCTGAATCTCGGTCCGACCTCAAGAACCAGACTGTATGCCTTGCTTCCAGCCTCTACCAGTTACGCTGCGACGCGGAAATACTAACGTTCCACCGCTCTAGATCCCCGTCCGCATTGCCGGCATCGACGCTCCCGAAGGCTCCCACTTCGGCCGCCCCGCCCAACCCTTCTCCGCCGAAGCCCTCGCCTTCCTAACCTCCTACATAAACCGGCGCACCGTCCGCGCCGTCCCCCACCGCCGCGACCAGTACGACCGTGTCATCGCGACTGTATACACCCGCCGCTTCCCCTACATCCTGCGGAGCGACGTCGGGCTGGAGATGTTGAAGAGGGGGCTGGCGACAACGTACGAGGCCAAGGTTGGGGTCGAATTTGGGGGCCGGGAGGCGGTTTACCGGAGGGCGGAGGAGAAGGCGAAGAGGAAGGGGATGGGGATGTGGGGGGCCAAGAAGCTAGAGAGCCCGAGGGAGTATAAGACGAGGATGAAGGCCGAGGAGAAGTGACGGCGACCAAGACTCTTGTACGATTGAGGCGGCAGGGAATGATGTACGACGTATACTACTTCGTTCATGTGACGAGTATCGAGGTGGAGACTAAGGCAGAGTGAAAATAGGGACGAGGCAACGCTGTACATATATTTTAAGCATGATGCAACACTTCGACAACAGACTCTACTCATGTCATATACAGTCATGCATGTATCTATGACCAATATCCTCCATGCAAAATCACAGTTCCAACCCTAAAGGCAACGCCGTCCCAAAGTAAAGCCTCTAGATCCAGAACGCCCAGATAACATCTCTGCTCGATAGTCCGTAAACAGATGGCCTTTAGCAAGATATGAGCCGTCGGTCACGGCCGCTTCCTCGGCTTCATAAAGATGTCCACCTTTGGTTTCCGACGGACCACAGGCGGCTGAGGAGCAGACCCCGACGCCGCCAGTTTCTCTTGCGGCGAGGATGCTCGTCCCGCCCCTGAATCTAGCTTGGCTGGGGCCTTCGCATTAGCGGCAGAAGTCGAAGCCGGTTGCTTTGGTGGGGGAGACGTTTGTAAAGGCTTCTTCGAAACCGCAGTCTTCCCAGACGGAGCAGACGACTGGGCCAAAAAGCGGCTCGCACCAGGTTTCCCCGGGAGAACCGCCGCACCGGCTCGTTTCGGCGGGGCAGGCTTGGACGGACCTGCACCCGAACTTGGCGTCATCTTGGGCCTCGCAGGGGTCGTTTTGAGCTTCGCAGGGGCCGGCTTCGCCCTCGGTCTCTCATCCCCGTCGCTATCGAAAAGAGGGTCTTTCGGCGGAGGCGTTGATCTCCTAGGGCCCAACCTTGGCCTTTTTGCGGGTGGACTCTGCGCATCCACGTCGTCGAAAAGGGGATCCTCGTCATCTCCGCTAGAGACGTCGACAACTATAGGATCGGGCGAATCACCCTTCCTTCCATAGGCAGGCGACGATTCGCGTTTGCGGGCGGGAGCTGGCTTGTTCGTAGACAATCCCGACGGAACTCGGAATTCCGGCTGTGCAGCGACGCGGTTGTGCTCGAGGAGGCTGGGCGGCGCCGACTTGATCTGGGTGGAGGGGGCGCGAATTGGACGAGCCGTTTTCCCCAGGACTCCACGCTTCGCGGCGGCTTCCATCGCCTCGCGGCGCGCTCGTTTCAGCACATTCTTCCCGCTTGTGAGCTTGGTCCTGCTCCCCGAGGTAAAGGACAGAGAGCCGGTGTTGTCGTTCCGCTGGCCGGTGCCAGGTGTGCGGAGAGCTCGCCCAGTCCGAGGCGGCTTGGGGAGTTGGCTCCTATTGACGAGAAGCGACACATTCTTCCCCTTCTCGGCGGCTAGTCCGTCGAATGCATTCTTCAGCGCAGCGGTGGCGGCGTTCAGAGACTCATCGTGCTCCTTCTTGTGTCGCTTGTAGATCTTCCACCAGCCAGTGGGGTCGGACGGGACGTAGTTCTTCTTCCGCGCCCCAGGAAATTCACGACGAATAAGCTCTCTCCAGAACTTCTCGGTATGCCCCTGTAGCTGGGGAGAGTTCAGCTCGATCTCCCTAAGCTGGTTCGCCGACGAGACCTTCGAGAGGATTCTCTGCACGTGGGGGTTGTCGTGTGGGAGCTCATTTCCGAGGCCGGAGACTAATTCGATATGCTTCAATATAGTCTGAAGGCAAAGTGCCGCCAAGGGTTTGACCGGCATTTTGGGTTCGTCTGGGTGGGTAGGATGGCTGGTGAGGCGTAGACTTGGTCTGAATCGCTGTCTTCTAAGGGCGCGTTGCCGCTAGGGTGGGAGTAGTCGATGGTCGAAGGGCGATAATCTTGTGAGGGAAAGGCGCAGGATGTTCCGTGATGAGTACTTGTTACACGGAAGTCGTCGTGGATGCGATTTCAAGATGTCGGCAACTGGACGAAGGCGACATCCTCTGAACTGGGGCATCTGGACTAGATCGGACCTTTTGACCGCCGCCGAAGAAGGCTGGCTGAGTGAATAGAAACGGCCAGATTCACTTAAGTTCTGACGGCAATAAGTGAAAACACCAAGTAAAAAGCCGCCTACATTCCTGGTCGGGGCTGTATAGATGGTGAAGGTGAATGACAGTGTACAGTGCATGCCTTACTGAGAGTGAGATGCGGATTAGGAAAAGAGCTAAGACGGCAAAACGTCGGTTGGTCCGTCGCGGCGACTCGGAGACTTCCGCTTGAGGCGCAACGACGTAATTGAGTAGGAAATAGGCATTCCACAGCCTCTTGCGGGTCCCACCTTTTCATACCTACGTTCCTCCAGCTGTAGGCCACTTTTCAACCTGAAGCCTCCTTCCGACTCCGCCCATCCTACCCACCGAGCTCACCATATTCTACCGAACTCGCGATCACGACCGGCCGCTGTCTGCGCAACGCGACAAGATGGCAGACTCCTTCAAGTCGGAACCTGACGTGAAGTCAGAGGTCAAGTCCGAATCCGGCTCCCCGGCTCCCTTCATGGACGATGACCTCTACGAAGATGCCGGCGATCTGGACTTTTACGATCCGAATGGTCCTGAGGACTTGAACCACCTTGTGCTGCTGCGCATACCGAATCACTTGTGGAAGCGCTGGTCGGAGCTGAGCGACGATCAGGAGATTCAAATCGGGACTATGAGGGTGTGGGAGGAGCCCGCCAAGGTCGGGAAGGAGTTCAAAAATGTCGTAGGTGGATCCAAACAAACGGGGAGGCCTTCCGCCAATTCTAGCTAACCGCCTTTTCCGCCTGCAGACACGGCGGAAGATGCTCCTCAACCACAACATGCCGCAGCACCAGGAGGTACCGAGGGAGTACGATCTAAGTTCGAACGACCGATTCAATACGGCGGGTAGCCACTTCGTTTTTGCAGAGGAGGACCTGCCCGGATTCAAAGAGAAGTCGAGAAATAACGGGCTGCCACTGGCCGTTTTGCGAGCGAGGTCTGAGAGGGTGGATAAGCCAAGGTCGCAGCGCAATAAGAACGAGCCTTACATCCGAAAGGCCATTCCTAGTAAGCTCCTCCTCCCGCTTCGGGCAGAAGACCGTACGTATTAACGGGGACCGTGTACAGAGAAGACGAAGCTCATCGGCAGGTTGGCTCAAGAGTTGACTCTCGCGCCTGTCAAAGCGGAGCAGCACAAGTATCTCATGCAGCGTCAAATAGACGATGAGAACAAGGGGGGCAAGATCTCGATCATTAGCAACAAGATGGGTCAGGCGATCCGGAACGAGACCACCATGGGCGGAGACTGGGATAACCTCGTCGTACGTGCCATTCCCCTGCTCAGCGTGCTTTGCGTAATTGCCTCGGCAAACTAACAGACTCTCTACAGAAAACGCAGCCGAAGCCGTCGAAGGCGAAGAAGGTGGAGATGAAGACGATCCGTATCCCCGAGAACGAGCTCATGGACAAGATCTTCCAGTGCTTCGCCAAGTATCAGTACTGGTCGCTCAAGTCCCTTCGGGCCCAGCTCAAGCAGCCCGAGGCCTACCTGCGCCAGACGCTGGAGAAGATCGCTATACTCAACAAGTCGGGCCGCTTCGCGAACAACTGGTCTCTTAAACCGGAGAATGTGTCGGCGCGCCACCAGAACGCGGGCGATGTTGCGCCGGAGGAAATGGGAGAGGGGGCCACTGACATCGAGGATGATGATAATGAGGTCAAGATGGAGGATGCTTTGTAGAATTAGACTGAGCGATCATTATTGCTTTGGGAGGGGTACTGTCGTTCATGGCGTTATGGGGATACAGGGACTTGGGCTTTTACATCGTGTGGGGGATAGATACCCGAAATGTCTGCTAGACTGTAAGTTCTCTCAGTGCAGAAGACGTTGCAGGGCGGGAAACGGCTATATGTGTTTGTGCCTGATCATGAGTGCTTTTTTACAAGCGAGATGTTCTGCTAGAATTCCAACGCTGAGCACCCCGGGCGGAAGCTCCTCGAAAAGACAAGAGTCCCTCCATTATGGGTCTTCTTGCCTCACCTTCTACCGCCTTCCAACCCCGACCCTACCATCCTCCCTCTACCCTTCCTCCCTTCTAGAGTGACCCTCCACGGAGAGCAAGAACCAGGTGCAGCGTCACGCCGGGCTCGAGCTGGTATTCCGCCGCCGTCTTGTCGTCGACCCTATCACGTCCGTCAGTCACCCTGCCTGTCCCGGGCCCGCGCGAGCGCTAGAAGGTAGGGGCAGAGACGTACATCTGCTTCCCGCTGTAGATGAGCCGCTGTTGCACAGGCGGGATCCCCTCCTTCTCCTCCACCTTCTCCTTGATCTGCGCTACCTATTCGCCGGTCCGGCACTGTTAGGACGTGTCGAGACGAGGAATCGCCGTGGGAGAGGGTACGTCGGGGGCACGTGCCTTGTAGTCGCTTTCGATGTCGAGCTCGATCTCCTTGCCCGAGAGGGTCCTCACTCTGTATCCCGCGGGCCTGGTTAACACTGTTTTTCTCAGAGCTCTGAGTTATGACGGGGTGGGGACTTGCTTGATGAGCATCTTGATGTGGGTTTGAGGGGTCGGTTTCGGAGGTGAAGGTGGGGTCCAAGAAGGGAGAAGAAGTCGTGGGGAAGGTGACCGCGTGAGTGTTTGAAAGGAAGGAAAAATGGGCTTCGCTGGTGCTGGTCGCAAACTACGAACGAGGCTCTGGCAGATGAGGTTGGCGGCGGGTTATGGCGGGGCAGCTAGTCCGACGTGGGGTTGGATCCTTAATCATCGCTCAGCCTAGGCACCAAACGGCGGACCGCAATTTGTGGGGCCATATGCCCGCTGGAGTACAGCCTGGGGAAACAGCAATCCCAGCGGGTTCATGATGTCCTCCTAAACCACGGACGTGTGTATTGCGCGATATACCTGCCTAACGACTCTTGGTTTGCATTTGTTGGAGATTATTATACAGTAAGGTCCCTTCGTAAGCCTACAGATACATGGAGATTCTCTGCCCACCGCCACCTTCTCAACACCGTCCCCGCTTATTTCTTGTTCGCGTCGTCGGCGAAGACGTTCAGGCCGAGACCCTCCGAGTCGAGCATGAGCCTGTTCTTGCCACCCTGGTCCTGCATAGTCGCGGCAATGACCCGCGCATTCTCGATCTTCTTCAGCTCGACGTACGCCTTGTTCTTCTTAATAGCGTCTCCGATCAGCTCTGCGGAGCGGGCCTCACCCTGGGCGCGGACGACCATGGCCTGCTTCTCCTGCCTGGCCTTGTCGACCATGAAGGCGGCCCTCTGGGCTTCTTGCTGGGCGACCTGCTTGGCCTCGACGGCGGCGGTGAATTCGGGAGAGAAGGCGAGGTGCTAATGGTTCAATGTTAGCCGGTAATTATTCAAGATGATACCTGGGAAGGGTGGACGTGGACGTACGGTTAGAGAGACATCGTCGAGGAGGATGTTGAAGCGAGCCGCGCGACGGGACAGGTTGTCGCGCACGAGCTTGGCGACCATCTCACGCTGCGTGATCAGCTGGCTGGCGTTGAACTGCGCAACCACGCTCTTGAGCACTTCGTTCACGATGGAGGGCAGCACCCGCTCATCGTAGTCCGACCCTAGCGTTCTGTAGATCTGCGGCAGCGCGTCGATGCTCGGCCGCGAGAGCACACGACAGGTGATGTTGACCATCTGGAGATCCTTGGTGCCAGTGAGGGAGGCGACGTTTCTCGGCTTCGCGCGGACATCGTAGACAATCGGGGTCTCGAACCAGGGGATGACAAGGTGGGTTCCTAGTGAGTACGCGTCAGAGTTATAGTTCGCGGAGCTGCTGCAGCTGCTGATAGCAACCCACCTTCGCTGTAGATCTCCTTGCTCACACCGCTCGTCCTTCGGTACTTAATCGCCCTGTGGCCACCGTCGACATTGAACAGGGCGTTCTGGAACAGGAACAGGCCGCCTCCGGCAGCGACGAGGCCCAGGACTCCAGCGCCGATGCCCTTCACGGGCGGGCCGCCGCCGCCGCCGAAGCCGCCTCGGCCGGCCCGCGCGACCTGCTGGAAGCGGCGGAGGGCATCCTCCATAGGGTTCCTTCCTCCCGACATTTTTTTCGAAATTCAGCACCCTTGGAATGAGGAGGGGAGCAAATGGGTTTGTATGCGACGACGTGGGCTTCGGGAAGCTCTGTGACGGAAGCTCAGGCAATTTTCGAGGACAGAGCTTACGGACGGCGGCTATGTCCATCGTATTATGTCATCTTTCAGCTTTATCCTTACACGTGACTTCGCGACAAGCATCATCCCCACATCGCGCTCCACCCTGCCGTCGTGTTAAGCCCGATTTGACTTTATCACAGTGGTGTATGAAACTCTCGAGATGGATTGATGTAGCCTCTCGCGGCGACTCCATGTGGATATAAATACATTCGATACCCCGGGATCTCGTCTCAGATCCTTACCGACTGCCATGGCACCTCCCATTTCGCGACGTCCACCCAAGAAGGCGACCCCTCGGAAGCCGCCGTTCTCGGCCGCAAGGAAGAATACGAAACCGAATGCGAGCATCCTAAGCTTTTTCAAGAAAGTGGAGGTTGAGAAGACTCTATTTTGTGGCTCTGATGCTGATGCGGACCACCTCATCGAAGTCGACGAACGGGACAATACCCACGACGAGCCTGGTGGCGACCAGGTGGCCGAGCCCGAGTCCCCTACCAAGCCGTCTAAGAGGAGGAAACTGAATCCTGGAAATGGCGACAACAAAGATGGAATCCTAGAGAGACTCGGAGGTAGCGACTCACGGCCAGCCCCTCGTTCTTCGGTTCCGAGCAAGACGGTCGGGGGCTTCGTCATGGATTCCGATAGCGAGGATGATGAGAGCGGCGCCGAGTCACACGTGAGGGTCTTAACGGAAGGACCAGAGGATTCTGGACTTTCAGATACACACAATAACGGATCGCGTGGAAACCCAAGCGACTGTGAAGCTCAAGGCCGTTCTCTGCCCCTAGGCGAGAAGCTCGATGACGAAGAGGAGGAGTCTGGTGCGGCAGGAGATATCCCCGACGATTTCGTCGGCGAGGAATATCGTGAGATGCTCTTCTCTCAGGAGCAGGCGCGCCTGGAGGCTGAGGAGACGGGGGAACATGTCGGTGACATTCTTCCACTGATACCACCGGACGACGCCATGGTCAAATCATGTCCTATCTGCAGCGGCAGCTTAGATGGGGCCGATCCCGACGAGATAACTCGCCATGTTAACTCGTGTCTCGACGGCAATCCGACGCCGTTGCCAGCTTCAAATCCGGTACCGGTACCAGCCTCGCCAAAGGCAGCCCCTAAATCGCCACTGGAGGAAACAGCACCGAGCCACATGGCCTTGAAAGCCGCGATACCGCGACCCGGGCAACGGAACCCTCTCTCTATTGGTGCTGATGCAGAGGGATCTTCGGCATTCTCCAAGCTCATGTCTGGCAACGCCGAGAGCTCAGCGTGGGCCGATGCGGCGGCTGCCGCGACCGCCTCCCGTGGGAAGCCGGCGTATAAGCGGACCTGTCCGTTTTACAAAATCATGCCTGGGTTCTCGATTTGTGTGGATGCCTTCCGTTACGGCGCTGTAAAGGACTGTAACGCGTACTTCCTCAGTCACTTTCACAGTGACCACTACGTCGGACTCACAGCTAGCTGGAGGCACGGCCCCATCTACTGCAGCGGTGTCACCGGTCGTCTCGTCAAACAGCAGCTGAAGGTTGACCCAAAATGGGTCGTAGAGCTAGAGTTCGATTCCCAGTTCGAAATACCCGGCACCGATGGGGCGTGGGTGACTATGATACCTGCCAACCATTGCCCAGGGAGCTCAATGTTCCTTTTCGAGAAAAAGATGCATCGGGGACCGAATTCCCGCCTACAAAGGATCTTGCATTGTGGAGATTTCCGCGCATGCCGGGAACACGTTTCTCACGAAGGCCTTAAGCCAGACGTGCTCGACGAGGTGTCGGGGAAGCTGAAGCAGCAAAAGATAGATATCTGCTATCTCGACACTACATATCTGAACCCACGGTACTCATTCCCGCCGCAGATGGACGTCATCACCGCATGCGCAGAACTGTGTGTCTCCTTGAACTCCAGCCCCGACACAGCAGAAGCCGCGTGGGATAAGATGGGAAGGGCCGCAGGCAATGCGTCTGTAAGCCGCTTCCTCAGCAAGGACAATAGTGGGACGGTCGCGGAGCCAGAGTCACAGAAGACTCGACTACTCGTCGTTTGCGGAACCTACTCAATCGGCAAGGAGCGAATCTGCCTCGCCATCGCAAAGGCCCTCAACAGCAAGATCTTTGCCTCAGCATCCAAGATCCGCATTTTCAAGCAACTCGACGATCCGGAGCTCTCCGCCCTCCTGACGTCGGACCCGCTAGAGGCGCAGGTCCACATGCAATCACTCATGGAAATCCGCACCGAGACGCTGCAGGAGTACCTCAACGGATACAAGCCGCACTTCAGCCACATCGCGGGCTTCAGGCCCAGCGGGTGGAACTACCGGCCCTCGGGCGCCTCGAAGCTCATGTCGGCGAACACGCAGCCGTCGGCGGTACCGACGACGCAGGTCCTCCACGGGAAGGCGTGGCGCGCGAGGTTCGGGGTGGGGGATCTTCAGAGGCAGAGGGGGAGCACAAGGGAGGCGATGTGCTTTGGGGTGCCGTACTCGGAGCACAGCAGCTTCCGGGAGCTGGCCCTGTTCCTGATGTCGCTGAGGATTGATAGGGTTGTGCCAACGGTGAATGTGGGGAACGAGGCGTCGAGGAAAAGGATGAAGGGGTGGATCGACAAGTGGTTAGGCGACCGGGCAAAGGGAGGTATCTTGAAAGTCGAAGATGAGGTTGCGGGCGGGGGCCCGATAGATGAGTGGGATGGGAAAGGGATGAGGCAGGTTTACTGGTAGGGCGGGCTGTTCATAGAGCGGGACACGAGTCGTGGGGTTTGGTAGCATCAAATGGCGTTGGCGGGTGGCCTTGAATATGGGGTTTGTATTTCATTATGGCAGGCGTTTCCATGATTTCTTCCCTTGTTGCTGTAGGTATCATAGCGGCCCCGTCTCGGCCGTTTACCGGCATACGGTGCACAGATGCACCGCGCCAGACGACCAACCAGTTCAGCCAGGCAGCCAGCCATCTGAACACTGTTCCCTTCGGTCGAAGCCATGTCTCGTTTTCTCGTAATTCAGCACATCCTAGCCTCATTTCGCCTTCGCCTGCTGCGCAGCCGCCTCTGCTCAAGGTTAGCACCTAGCGTACACGCCGTCTTGCCCCGTCTCGAGCGGGACACGGAGTGGTAGTGGCTCACCTCTCCTCGTAGCATCCTCTAGCAGGGGAATGTCCACCGCGTTGGCGGGTAAGTGGACGTACCTCACCACGGAACCCCTGATGAACACATTCTTCACTGAGCTCTATTTTCCCGTTAGCAATTCCTGTCCCGCATGCCTCCCCCTCTCAACACCTCACGCCTCCCCATCATCGACCAAAACTCAACGTCTTTGAGCAACGCAACCCTCGATGTGGCTGGAGAGAGGGGGGAGAATCATGACATGACTCACCAAGTGGGGATACGAGATCTCGTTCACGACAGAGATGTCGTCGAGCTTGATGTTTAGGTACTGATCCACGCTCTTCAACGTGCCCCGGACCTGGATGTCGTTCTTCAGCTCCACCGTCACTTCCTGCTCTATCAGCGTCTTGAAGAAGCTGCGAATCAAGTCAGCGGCGCCCATTATGCGCTATTCCACCCCAACGAGCCCGGGGAGGCGAGCAGGGTGCGCAGGTGGGTGGATTTACCTGAAGAAGAGCATTGTGTTTATGGTTGTGTCGGTTTTTCAGTCGCGGGTATCCAGAGACTATCGTTCGGTGCGTGGTTAGTCCCCTTGGGTCTGGAGCTGGGTTCGTCGGACTGTCTCTGTCGTCTCCGTGGCTCAAGCTACCCGACGCCGCGCTTCGTGAGGTTGAGCTGCGGACCGTCATTGAAGCTCAAGTGAGAAGCAGCACGTGACCCCTTATCTATCTATCTATTCTGTCTATCTATTAAGACATAAGGGGACTCGGACCACGTGACCTACCGCTCTACCGCAGATAGAATACAGGTGTACGGATACGATTAGCCGAAACGCACTTCTTAGCACGGAGTCGCCTTGATTAGATGCACTGGGTCCGTGTCGCCCGTAGAATTTAGCTTTCTCCCGGCCTACTCCGTACGTGTCCGTTCGGCACGTCCTAACGTCGGATACCTCAGGCGGCAGCAACTTTGCGTAGCAAAGTTGCCAACGCCCTCGTTCTAAAAGGTGGACAAGACTTCAGAACATACAACACATGAATTGAAATAGATATATCTATAATACCTAGAAACGCATATAGACGCAACTCCACCTACGCGACATGCACGAACGCCCTCTTCCTTACATTCTCCCCGTCATCCCAGTTCTCATCCACGTACTCCTTGACGCTGTTCTCCTGCACCTGCATCCCCATGACCCTCAGTGCCGCGGCATTGAACCCCATCTCGTCCTTATTCCTCTGCAGCGCGGCCCTCAGGTTCGCCCTGATCCCCTCCATCATCCCCCTCATCGTCCGGTTCGCCACAATCTGCCGGTGGTGCGTCTTGAGCATGAAGAAGAGGATGCGGCACGTCAGCGGCATGTTCATGGAGCGGATCGCAAAGATGTTGATAAAGGTGAAGAGAGCCGGCACGGTCGAGAACGGGAGGACGAGCAGCGCGTCGTGAAGCGCCGCCGCCTTGATCTTCTGGAGGACGCCCATGACGTGCGCCTCGGCGCTGATGTTGCCCGCCGCCATGTAGACGATGTGCCGCTGCGGCGGCGGCGCGTTGGGGTTCCCGTTCTTCTTCTCGTCTTCCCATTCCTTAAGCAGGTTCAGGTCCTGCATGCCCATCTCTAGCGCCTCGACGATACGCTCTCCCGCCATGAGCGTCTCGACCGTCTGTTTCGTCGCCGCTGCCGTCTCGGCCTGCTCGTCCTGGTCCTCCGGGTCCTTCTCGAGCGAGCTCATGAGCGTGCTCTCGTACAGCTCCTCAATCTCCTTCTCCCTCTCCTCCTCAAGGAAGATCTGCTCCTCGCTTTCGTCCCACACGATGATGCCCTTGTCGTGGCCCGCGCTGACGAGGAATTTGCCGCTGTGGCTCACCGCCAGCGCCCACACCTCGCCGTGGTGACCGTCCAGCCGCTGGATCTGCTCGAACTTGTCGCCGTCCCAGTACTTGATCGTCCGGTCCTTGCTGCTACTGAAGAAGTGGTGGCCGTTGCCGTCAGAGTTGTGCGGGACGAAGCCGACCTGCAGAATGCTGTCCTGGTGCCCGAACAGCGCCTTGTGACAGTCACCAAAGTCGAGGCCCCATATCCGGATGTTCTTGTCGGCCGAGCTCGTCACGATCAGCTTGCTATCATAGGATATGTCCATGCTGAGGACTGGTAGCTTGTGGCCGTAGAGGTTCAGGTAGAGCTTGAGAGAGTCCACGAAAAACACCTTGACGGTGTTATCCAGGAGAGCGACGGCAATGAGGCGAGCGTCGGGAGAGAACCGGATGCTGAGAACGTCGTCGGACAGTTTCATAACCCTGGATTGGGCCAGCTTCAGGCGCGGCGTCGTCCGCGTCGTGCCCAGGACCTCCTCTTGCACGATCTGGAAGTTCCAAAGCTTGACGGATTTATCAGCGCTCCCCGACGCCATCGACCTGCCGTCGGGGTGGACTTGCAGAGACCAGACGGCGCCCTCATGAGCCGTCACGGTATCTAGTAGACTCGACGACGCGACGTCGAACAGTTGGAGCTCTCCCGCCTTGGTGCCGACGACCACCACCTTGTCTCCGGGGAGGAACGAGCAGCAGAGCGCGTAGCCACATTCGAACGTCCGAATGCACGTTTGTGTCCGGACGTTCCAAATCTTTAAGCTTCCGTTCGCCGCCGATGCCAGCATCCTGTCGTCGGAACTCAGAGACAGAGCTCGGACGTCAGCCCTATGGCCGGGGATCTCCACCGCTAATGACCTCATATAGTCGGGTACTTCGTCCTGCTTCGACTTTGACTTGTCCCTCGGGGGGACGTTGTAGAGCTCGACTTGGTTGTTGGTCGTACTGACGACGACCTGGAGATCCTTGACGCCAGAGTTCACCGCCCAGTCCACAGAGCGAACCTTCCCGCTGGTCCTGACCGTGACATAATGCACAAAGACATCTCCGACATTAGCAGTAGACACGTCCTCGGCATGCTCCTCCACGTCGGGCTCCTCGGGCGCCTTCTTGTCCATCTTTTCCCGCCTCCTCCTCCTCTTGCGCGCCAGCGCCTTCTTGATTTCCGCCTCGGATCTTATCCGCCATATCTCCACCGCCTTTTCCGGACCGTGCACCGCAAAGTAATCGCGGCGCGGGTGGAACACGACCTCCGTGGCGCGGTCGTGCGTCTTCCGAACCAAGATACCGCGGTCCTGGAGGAACTTTGTAGATGGCGATACCTCCACCTTTTGTGCGGACAAAGCCAGGGCCGTCGTGTCCAGCGACCAAACCTTGAGCTCACCGCCGTTGCCAGCCGTGATGCAGCCGCTATAATCCGGCGAGAGACCCAGGGCCCAGCACTCTCCATTCGACTGTGCAATGTGCGTCTCGATGCAGTGCCGCGACGAAAGATCCCACAGCTTGATCAGCGAGTCCTTCCCCGTCGTGAGGAGGAAACCCTCGGCGTCCGTCTCCGTATCGACCGCCATGGCGTCGGGGTTCTCCTCATCTTGTACGACCGGGTCCGGCTCCACGAAGCGCACGCCAGTGACCTGGTCCTTGTGACCCCGCAGCTTGTACTGGCCAACCTCAGCGATGAGATCCCAGACGATTATATCAGTATCCTTGGAGCCGCTAGCGAGCCGCGCGCCAGACTTGTCAAAGGCCAGCACGGTAACGGCGGAGCGGTGCCCATTGAAGTTGAGGATATTCGCGCCGATCTTGCTATCCCACAGCCGGATGCTGCCATCCTCGTAGCCGACGGCGAAGATGTCGGGGTCCGCCTTGCTCCGCGCAATGGCCGTTACGGGCGCGGGACATTTCTCATCCCTCCAGCGGCTGACGAGCTCGCCCTTCTTAACGTCCCAGCATAGCACCTGCTCGTTCGCCGCGACGAGGACCTGGCCGGCGCCGGTACCGGCGCGTTGGTTTGGAGTCCAGAGGAGGTTGGAGGTGTTCGACGCGACGATGCCGAAGGACTTGGACTGCTCGTATTTACTGATGCAATCGTTAGCTGTTTTTTTTTTTTTGGGAGGGTGAGAGACGAAGGGACTTACAGGTATGATTTCACCATTTTGTCTTAGACCCGAAGCAGGTCTCTCTGCTCGTAGACGACAATGGAGGTTGTGAGCTGGTCGACTTGTCCAGAGGTTCTCATCTAGCGAGGGCACCAATCTCCAACAATTTTTTTTCTGGCAGTTCGTCGCTTATCGTTATCGGCGGTCCACATGGCGGGGTGTGTAGATTCGGCAGGCGGTGAGGCAAAATGGAGACCATGTAGCTATTATGTAATGACCGAGCCCATCCCCCAAACAAGCACTTTTAGCGGCGCCATGTTGGGTTTAGGCTGCTCCTGAAGCTCAGACCCAGGTTGAGGCCGGACGGTGCAACGGCCTCGTTTCCGTCGGAGGATTTCACCAATCATCCGGGGACGTCGACTCGGATCGGGCGACAATGAGGCCCATACCTTGGGATGACTCTGTCAGCTGGCTCTCGTGTTCGGACCTTGCGTGGCCGTAAATCGACGTCGCATCCCAAACCCGCCCGAGGTGGCTGAGCACCAAGTACCAGCCTCCCCATGCGATCCTTTTTGACATTATCCCCGCATGGCCTGGCAGCCTTGGCCCGATGCTTATCATTTCGTCCCGTAGTGGGTGCGGATCAACCCGGCTGATGGGGCCTTCAACATCCCTGCCCCAAGGGGCTATGTCTGATTCGCTGCAAGATACTGCATGCGGCGGTCTGCCACTTCTGCGCACTACTCTTTGTACATATTTAGCCTTATTGGCTCTTTCGAACCACAGCCTCCCCTTCCACTGGCTTCGGGCTTCTGTCTCTCCCTCTCCCTCTATGTTCTCTGTGCCATGCTATTTGCCAGTTCGAGTACCAATCGTTTTGCTCTTTCGGTCGACGCCAAGAGCGACACGGCGAGGAGTCGAAACAGTCGGGATAGATTTGCTGGCATGTCAACTCGCGATCAAGCCGAAATTGTAACCTTGAACTCGGGAGTGTGAGTCCCGAAAACCGCGGTAGCCACAATGGGCGACTACGTTGGGCTTGGGAGCTCCGACCTCTTCTCTTTCGACAGACAAGCTGCCCTGGAGAGCAACATTCTCTATGACAACGACACGCCGTCCATGAATGAGTACGACGAGTATGTCGTGTATAATAAGCCTCATCCCGAGACCGGCAGGTGTTGTGGGTGTGAGAACGGCGCCGGTCACGTCACCCACAAGGTCAGCTATGATGATAAGGAGGGCGCCGGCGTGCTAGACAATGCCTTTAGACGCGGACAGTTGGTTAATTACACAGTTCGTCCAAC
Source organism: Sordariomycetes sp. B11D1 (assembly GCA_025503055.1). Taxonomy (NCBI): domain Eukaryota; kingdom Fungi; phylum Ascomycota; class Sordariomycetes; species Sordariomycetes sp. B11D1. Next base: position 113,594 of record JAMFQS010000044.1, on the reverse strand, counting down.
TTATTCCAATCTTGACCGGTAGAACCCGCCTGATAGGACACAACGACTAACACGTATGGAACACCAAGGGTGACTTTGGCGTACCTCGCGAGGACGACCCGTCTCGCGATCATGACCTTCTCGAAGGGCGGGTCCGCCGCGTGTAAGATGAGCCCTCTTCTTCATGTGCTTTGCCGCCGCTGACGTTAGCTCATGTTGCAGGATCTGCTTCCGCCGGGCAAAGTCATCGGACGGAAGTCAAGACGGTCTGTCCCTGAACCTGGCCGACTTTGAGGTTCTCAAACTTCATCCTGCCACGCTTCAGTACTCTCGCCGCACAACCACCGAGTCTCGCTTCTGGTCAAAAGACGAAACCCAACTGAGTAAGTGAATGACTGCCCACCAGCCTTATCCCCCGGAGCTCGTGTATTGATACTCGTGTACAGGCATCGTCCTGTCGTTTTCATCCAACTCTAAGACTCCATACGACTTCTTGTCCATGACTTACAACGTCAACACGAGAAGCACCGCTGCCCTAATACGCCAGTCGTACCATCCGAGACGGCACAGGCAGGAAAACCTCGACGAGTACGACCAGCGGATGGAGGCCTGTAGGAACCTCTGGGCCCACCCCTTCGTCACCCCCGTCGTCCTTCTCCAAGTTCACTTCCTCCGCACGGAAGAAACGGTGGCTCTCAACAACCACAACGTGACGAACCTGGAACAGCGCGTCTCCAACGTCGCCGGATTCGAGGCAACCACCGCAACGGAGCGAAAGCAAAAGCGTCGGGATCTGAAAGACGACGCCGAGAGCGAAGACGAGAAGGTATACGCGGGCATTGGGCCCATGACGATGACGTTTCTCATGAAACGCGCACACGAGGTGCTGAAGGAGTCCATCGAGCTTATGGATGCTATCCGGTGGACGGAGCGCGCGGTGAAGGTGCTTATCCTGGCGGGAGACGAGCTGGCGGAGCGGACACCCACGGACGACGTCGGCGGCCGTCAGAGTCCGCCTCCGCCCGATGATCCAGACATGCAATCGCCACCGCCGAAGACACCGAATATCTATGCTGATATGCCGGCCCCTGCTCCACGGAGAGTGCCCCGTCTGTCTGTATCTGGGGCGGCTCGAGACCCATGCGACCCGCTCTCGACTCACTGGCACGACATTCGCCAGTACCTCGAGGGGCTTCTGAGGATCTGCATGAGCTTGGAGACCGAGAGACGCATGTCTGAGGCGAGGTGCCGAGCCCAGATCGACATTGTAAGTCTACCCACTTCGCCGTTGGCCGGCTGGCGTCTGACACCCTGCAGATCTACAGCAAGATGGCCCAAGAAGACAACGTCCTTAACGCGCGCATGGCCGTCGCCGCTTCCCGCGACAGCTCCTCCATGAAAGCCCTCGCCGTGATAACCGCCATCTTCCTCCCGGGCGAGTTTCTCGGCACCCTTTTCGGCATGTCCATGTTCGACTGGATGGCCGACGACGACGACCCCCCCACGAAGCCCCCCGCCGCCGCCGACGACGAGAGAGTCATGAGCCAGAGCTTCTGGATCTACTGGCTGATCGCCATCCCTCTAACCCTCTTCATCTTATGTGTGTGGCGCGGGTGGTGGGTTACAGAGGACCGCTTCTTCCGCCGGCACCTGAGCAAGGAGCTATCCGAGGAGCGGTACTGGACCGTCGACGGGAAGCCGCGGAAGCTCGAGAAGTCGTTTATTCACGACTTCTTTAGGCTTTCGGCGAGGTGGGACGAGAACTCTGGCAGCCCGGGGGAGAAGAGGAAGAAGGGAAAGGTGAGGGAGAAGATGGAGGGGTTCAAGCTGCCACCGGGGTTGTCGGAGACGGTGGACTTTGGTGGGGGGCAGAAGGATGCGGATTCGATTCGGCATCTGAGGTCGCTCTTTGCGAGAAGGGAGAGTATTCTAAGGAGGAGGCCGACCGAGGTTGTTTGACGGTAGGTGTTCTCTTTCCCGCTGTGAGCCGCTGTGCTTCCAGGACTGAGTGTTTTGGGTTGAGCATTTACAGGGCATCCCTTTTGCCATGACGTTTACGACTCGCGATCTACTCCGCATTATATAATTTATTATATATAACGTCATTCATTATAGTGGTATGTACGATGTCCAAAGGTAGACGGTATTCGTGTGCACTTGACAGAGCATCAATGGGGTCTAGCACTGACAACCCGACCGCCGGATCGTCGACGCGACAGTTCACCTCGTGGTCACCCTACCCCCTCACATCACTTCACCCCTGGAAGTCAACACTAAGGCTCTCCTCGCCAGCGCACTCCTCGTCGGTCTGGACGTTCTTGTCCCGCTTCGCCATCTGCTCGTCGAGCTTCTCCCGCCTGTCCTTGCCCTGCGCCTGCTCGATCTCCAGCGCGAGGACTTGGAGCTCTAGCTTCAGGACCTTATTCTTGATTTTCCTGCTCGCTGTTGGTCAAATGGACTCCTGTGGGGGCCACCCTTTTTCTGCGTGAGGGGGAGATGGTTGGGGCCTGGAGGGGAATGGCACGTACCCGACCTGGAGGCGCTGGCCCTCGGGCGTGTCCTTGCCGCCCGCGGCGTCGATGGCGTCGTTGAAGCCTCCCTCCTCCGTCTCGGCGGCCTCTGCGGTCTCACGCGCGGCCTTTAGGTTCTCGAGGTCGCTCTCGCTGACGGCGGCCAGATCGGCGCGGAACTCGCCGACCTTCCACGTCCTTGTCAGCATACACGGGGACGAAGTGGAGAGGAAGAGGGGGGGGATGGGAATGAAGGCGAGAGCAGGGGATGTACGTACAGGGAAGTTGGCGGCTACTTCGGCGAGGGCATTGCCCGCTACACCGTCCGATATCTGGAACTCGGCGTAGGGTCGGACCGGGAGGAGGTCGGCGCGCTTTTGGACGGGGGTGCAGACGGAGAGGGCGGGGGTGAGGAGGGCGAAGAGGGCGAGCTTGGGGAAGTGCATCTTGAAGTCAGTTTTGGTGGCTGTGGAGACAAGTAGCATAAGTAAAGAGTGTGGTATGGATAGGTAAGGATGATGAGTTGTCCGGCAACGGGGTGAACAAGACAGTCCAGCTGTGTGGAGAGAGAAATGAAGTAGAGATGGAAGCCGCAGCTGTAGATGTGTTTGCTCGAGGTGTGATGGTGGTTCTGAGAACGAGTTCATGGGAGACGGCATCGTGGGCTTTATATGTATACATCGCCGCTCTCCCATCTCTCTCCCACCCCATCACCTCGGGACGACGGCACTCCCAAGCCCGTCGTGCCATGGCGTAGCACGGCCACCACCTCACCCCATCTCCGCGTTCCAGCTCGCGTCAAGACAAGCGCCCGGGGCGTCACGGAGCACGCCAAGCACGCACTCTCAAACGGTTCGTGATGAAGATGGCCCGAGCCGTCCGACCCGTAAAGGAGGTAGGGGCCACCAATCGCCGAGAATCGCCGGCCAGCCCCCGGGCCGCGCCGCCGCGCCGGCCCAGGTCACACCCAAGCCGTCGGGGCTGGCATTCTCGGAACTCTTCGCCCTGGGTGGCACGCTAGGGTCTCGGATGGAGGAGGGCGATGGGGCATCGGAGGAGGATGAGAGGTGTCAAACGGCGGAGGTGGGCCCGTGTCGGGTCCGGGCGCCGAAGGGGGTTCTCGTTGTCTGCGATGTAAGTCTGTAACGTGCGTCAGGTTGGCAGGGGTGCACTGTGTCACTGGGCATCCGCCCTGCCTGTCAACTCGGTCCGTGTCAAGCTCCGAGTATATATAAAAAAAAAAAAAAAAGTGTAGTTGTGAGTTACGACTGACTTGCAGGATCCCCGCGGGAACTCTTGCGGTTTTCTGGTTCCGCGAGAAGACGTCGGTCGGCCCCCCACGATCGCCGGGGTGGGTGGTGTGCCGGCGTTCCGGGCGGCTCGCCGCTTAGCGGGGAGGTTAGCGTAGGCTTAAGGCCCCTCGGTCCACAGCGCGTCTCCCCACCCCCGGCAACCGGAACCCCTCCGACCAGGGACTCCGAACTTGAGACTTTTAACCCCGCGAAGCTCTCGCTTCCCCTTGCCTCACTGACACAAAGCCGGATTAACACGCGTCGTACGGTCTCTGCGCCCCTAGCTCATAACATCAACATAACCCCTGCCCTCCAGGATGCGCGCTCTTGCGGGTGCGTGGCGGGCCGCCGCCCCTAGGATCCCCGGCCTCCTCCGGCGCGTGGAGCGGAGGCCGTTCTCCGTTTCGTCGGTGGCGCGTGCGGGCCAGGACAACTCGATGAGGCCGCTGGATGGGATCCGCGTGCTGGACATGACTAGGGTGCTCGCCGGGGTACGTTTCTGCCCCCGTGTGCGCTGCTCGCCGCCCTCGGTTCCCAAAGCCCGCGTTGGCTGCTGTGAAACTGACGAGACTCTGGTGGCTGACGCTGTTTTATAGCCGTATTGCACGCAAATATTAGGTGACCTCGGGTAAGTTGTAGGAATTTCCGCGCCGAGAGCTCCTCACAGTAGCGCCCGGGAGCCACGTCTACGGTCCAGTACTGATCCAGCTCGTAGAGCCGAGATCATCAAGGTCGAGCACCCGGTGCGCGGCGATGATACCCGCGCGTGGGGTCCTCCCTTCGCCAAGTACAAGCCCGAGTCCGGGCTAGAGGGTCCCGGAGAGGCGGCCTACTACCTCTCTGTGAGTGGCCCGCGAGCCTAGTGAACGGTCGGCATGATGCGAAGAGTCGCGCCAAGCATTCGCACCTCACAACTGCCGGCAAACTAACAAGACGCCCAGGTGAACCGCAACAAAAAGTCCCTGGCGCTATCCTTCCAGCACGCCGAGGGCGCCGACATCCTCCACAAGCTCGTCAAGGAGTGCGACGTCCTCGTCGAGAACTACCTCCCCGGCTCACTGAAGAAGTACGGCCTTGACTACGACACCATCCGCGAGATCAACCCCAACATCATCTACACCTCCATCACCGGCTATGGCCAGACGGGGCCCGACTCTACTAGGGCGGGGTACGACGTCATGGTCGAGGCCGAGTACGGCCTCATGCACATCACAGGGAGTCGGGACGGGCCGCCCGTCAAGGTCGGGGTCGCCATCACTGACCTCACTACGGGTTTGTACGCGAGCACGCAGATCCTGGGCGCGCTGGTCCGCCGCGTGAGGGCCGGGGGCGGCGAGCGCATCGATGTGTCGCTTAGTGACAGCCAGACGGCATCGCTCGCCAATATTGCGAGTAGCTGTCTGATAAGCGACAGGCCCGACACGGGGCGGTGGGGGACCGCTCATCGTACGTCCCACACTCCCAATTCCTACCCAGGTAGATATGGAACAGCCCTGTTGACGTGAGAACAGCCTCGATCGTACCCTACAGGGCCTTCGCGACTAAAGACGGCGACATCCTCATCGGCGGCGGCAACGACCGCCTCTTCGGCGTCCTCTGCGACGCCATCGGCCGCCCCGCCTGGAAGACCGACCCCAGGTTCTCCTCCAACGCCCAGCGCGTCGCCAACCGCGACGAGCTCGAGGCGCAGATCGAGGAGCTCACGCGCCAGAAGACCACCGACGAGTGGCTTGCCGCCTTCGACGGCAAGGGCATGCCGTACGCGCCCATCAACGACGTCAAGACAACGCTGGAGCTGCCGCACACGCTGGCGAGGAACATGGTGGTCGAGATGGAGCACCCGGCGTGCGGAACGATCAAGATGGTTAATACGCCGATGAAGTTCTCGGTGAGCAAGGCGGACGCGAGGACTCCGCCGCCGTTGTTGGGGCAGCACACGGACGAGGTGCTCGAGACGAGGCTTGGGTTGAAGCCGGATGAGATAGAGGCGCTCAGGGAGAAGGGCGTGATTCGCTAGGGGGGGGGGGGGTTGATGATGGATGAATACCGTCCGACGAGAAGATGAAACAAGGCGAGTAGACGACTAACAGAGTATGACCGAAATGCATTAATTCTTCCAAGGTGCAGAATCTGTGTTTTTTGGTCGCGCGGCTTGTCCACTCTCACGAGAGCAAGGTGAGCCGGGTGAGCCAGGCATCCATGCATAAATGGCGGGTGAGAATAGTAGGGCAGTGAAAGGCGCTCCGTGCAGAATCTCTAAATACACACTATGCTCCGCAGATTTTCGAAAATCTCTGGAAAGCATATTTCATAATCCATAAACCGAAGTTCTAGCCTTCTTAATTCAAATGTACCTATATATAACGCATTCGCGCCGTAATACTTTACTTTGATAGTACTAGATACCTATGCCTATATATAAAGATCTAGTCTTCCGGGTGCCTATCAGATATTTAAGCAGGTCATAACTAAACAATGGAGCAATAGCGAAGTCGAGGCCATGGCCTAAACCACCTGACCTCTTAATGAGTCCGGTCACGTTTCTTCGGCGTTCAGGGCACCGATTTCACGTGATTCATTCGATTTCATCCAACGACTCGACGAAACGACGACAAGGGAAACGGTCCTCCTTTCTAGCTCGTGATAGCTTGTTTTCCCATTATCAATGGCTCATTGTTCTTGAGGTGTACCACTGTCGATCTGCATTTCGCTATCGTCGCGGCCAATTGCCAGCCAGTCCGCGTATACAACCGCGCAAAGTCCCGCTGCGCGACTTAGACCAGCGTCACCTCGACGACACACGTCACTAGAGCTGCTATCTGCCATCATGGACAAAATACCGGCCGGCGACGGGGCGCCTTCTAGCCATGGCGATAGTCCGACTCCTATGGAAGCCACCAGCCCGAGCTCACCTGCAAAGCTCTCCTCGAGCGGACCACCTCCGCCGTCAGACTCACCCTCACTTGCACCGCCCTCAACAACACCCGCCAGCATGGCGCCACCTGCTGCCCCGTCGGCCCGGCGCCCGTACCAGCCTCAATTCACAGCCATGACGGAGACCATCCTCCAGCGTATGAGGAGCGGAAACACAAGCCTCAGCTTAGCCATCGCAGGCGCTGCCGCCGCCGGCGAGGTCAGCAGCCTGAACCCCGCCAAGTTGGAGGATGCCCGCCGGCGCCTCCTCCAGTCCCTCAAGACCTCGGATAATGTCCAGCTCCCCGCCGTCCCCTCGCCGCGCATCAAGGGCGCTCCGCCCCGCACCCCGGGCTCCACCACACCCCAGGGCCTGAAGCGCAAGCGCAGCCAGCTCGACCCGGGCTCCCCCTTCTCGGACCCGGACGCCGACGGGTCCCAGCTGAAGAAGCTCGCGCCGCGGCCGCCGGTTAGGAAGCGGAAGGGCCGCGATGACGGGACTAGGAGGTGTAGTAGGTGTGACAGGCAGGCGTTCACAGAGGACAACTTCTTCATCGTGTGTCCGCGGTGTGAGGAGAGCTGGCACCTGCTGTGCAACCCGCCCGAGGTCGTGAGGGCGTGGCGAGAAGACGCGACGAGGTTCAGGTGCTTTGGGTGCCTCGAGGAGGCGAGGCAGGCGGAGGAGTACCAGAGGGCGAGGGCCGAGTTTGCGCAGCTGAAGAAGCAGGTGGAGATTACGCGGTCGAGGGAGCGGTTGGTGGCCGGGCTGCCCATTGGGGTTTCGTTTGACAGGCCAGAGAGGATTGGGTTCGTGGCGGGGAGTAGCACGGATGAAGAGGTACGTTGCCTCTAACGAGTTGGAAGTGCGCTGTTACTGACGGTCTTGGTAGAGAGAGTCCTACTTTTCGTCTATGCCCCGGAAAGATCTCTTGAGCCTTTTAGCGTTCTGCGACAAGCTGCAGCCGAACCTACTAGTGGAGCTCCTCGTCTCTGTAACGAAGCGGCATCCGGACCTACCTGTCTTTGACTCCCCCGACTGGTCTGCCAACGTCACCCCCAGCGCCTCATCCGACAAAAAGTCACTGAGCATTGACCAAGGCCAGCGCACGCCGCAAACGCCGTCGGCCTCCAATGGTTCCGCACCCTCCGGCATCTCAACGCCGAAAATAGCCGCCGCCGCAAAACAGGCTGCCCCACCAAAGCAGACGCAGACCGTCGACGCCGCGGACCCGTGGGACGACGACGACGACTTCCTCCCGCCATCGTGGCCCAAGGAGGGGGAGGGCATGTACGCGGCGCTGCCGCCGGAGAGTACGGACACGGCGCACCTTGTCGACAGGGACGAGGGGGGCGCGTTCCAAGGGTTTTTGGTGAAGGGCGAGGGGGAAGGGGGGGTCAAGATCGAGCCGACGGCTTGTTTCTAGGCGGGCAGGCTTTTCGGAGGAGGTGAGGTGTGGGTTTATCGTGACTTGAAATTAGATACCCTTGTTGAAGTTTTGCTATGCTGCTGGGGCGATGATTTTGTTTCATTGTTATTCACTCTTACATATTGGGGTGTTCATGGTCAAAGGCGGATACTGCATGTTCGCAACAATGATTCCATTATCTCATTTTCGATTCCTTTCGAGAGATTCCGTGGCCCCTTGAGAGCGCAGCAAAAGAGGACCACAACCCCTTTATTCGGGCCCCTAAAGTAGACTAACCCGAGAAACAGGGTCTAGTGGCACTCGGTGACTTACACCAACGGCACGTCAACGTATTCCCCCCTCAACACCAGCGGCACGTCAGCAAACTCCTCCCGCTTAGGCGTCTTACCCTTTGGCTTCACCGGCTCCCATATATCTCCGGGTGGAGACGTCCTCTTTGCCGGCCCCTCCGGGGCCCCCTGTTCCACGAACCCCCTCTCCCCCAGCCGCGGCGGTGGAACTAACCCCCTCTCCGCGCCCCCCGCAGACCCCTGCGGCAACAACTTCCTCTCCCCCAGCCGCGGCGGCGGCACCTCTCCCCTCTCCGCCCCCCTAACCCCCCTAACCCTGGCAGCCCCCGGCGCCGCCAACCCCCCCTGCAACACCATATCCTCCCGCTGAACCCCCTGATGCCCGCTCAGCGTCCCATAATCTGCCGGCGCCTCCTCGGAAGCAGCCTTGAAAGCGCGGTACCTCCCCGCCATCTCTGCCCTCCGCGCGTGCTTCTCTGCTTTGCGACGGCGCGAGGCCTCGGCGCGCTCTTGGCAGTCTCGGCAGGGGATGTCGCGGATGCGGAGGACGTCCTCGACGGGGCAGGGGCCGGGGCCGAGGAGGAAGGAGAGGCAGGAACGTGGGCGGGGGCTGGGGTTGGGGCAGGGGTGGTGGCAGATGGAGTGGTGGCCGCAGGTCCAGTGGTTATGCTTCCTCTGGCACATGTTCCTCTGTGTCTGTGTCTTGTTGCATATATAAGTGGTGCAGCGATGTGGTTGTTTCTGGTCGGTGGCGCTGGTTGTTAGCTTCGGATTGATGGCTAGAGCTACGTACCAGACGGTTGTGAAAGGCGATATATGTGCTGTTGCGTGAGGAAGCACTCTTGATCTGGAGCGTTTCAAGTTGCGTGAGTAGATGGGATGAGAAAAATGTCTGGCGGTTCGGCGCCGTTTATAGTTTGATGTGCTCATGGTCCATAACATTGTACAAAGAACGTTATGTAGCGTTGTTCATCGAAGCCCAAGGGGGGCGCGGAGAGGGCTTCGCTGAGTATGGCAGCAGGAAAACAAAGGAGTTGTTATTTCCGCGTAGACGAACAATGGGGTTGTGAGGTAGTGAGGATATGGTTGTTTTAGTCTCTCTGGCGCTGAAGTCTTTGGTGTAAGTCGCCACTGCTTGGAACAAAACGAACAATGGTTTTGCAATGAGGTGAAAGATGGACGTCCTCGACGTCTGGGTGTCGAGCTCTTTTGTGTAAGCCCCCTTGTGGTGTAGAGAGCGGAGCTTTGGGCAATATATAAGAGTTGTCTTTCTACGCCCTTCGGATGAAGTTGAGACGTCTACAGAGCATTCGACAGACGGGGCAAGTACAGGAGAGAAGAAAGACTCACCCGACATATAAGGCCTGCTCTACCCGCCCTCTCCTTTCATCATATAATAACACAACGTATAAACAACATAGAGCCCAGAACCAACATACACGATGCACCTCTGGAGCGCCCTCAGACGCTGGGCCTCCAGCGCCCCGGAACCCACGGCGTCCCTTCCCAGCCCCGACACCTCCCCCTCCCACTCCTGGCTCACCTCCAAAGCCCGCCGCGCCCTCATCGCCCTCCACCACGCTCGCGACCGCGCAGCCCGCCTTCTCTGCGCAAAGGACATCACAGACGAAACACACGAGAACACGCGCATTGTCTTGAGAAGGCTGGACACCGCCGGCCCGCCTGTCCTGGGGGCCCTGACGTTTCCTTCACTCGAGAGTCTGGTCAGGGAGGCGGGCGTTGATGTTTGGGAAGATTTTCGTCACGGCGAGGAGCAGGGGCTTGCGGTACGGAGAGTGCTGACGCCGTCACCGGTGTATCACAAGATCAAGGAGACTGCGAAGCCCTTTGAGAAGACGCGGGGAATGGCGTTGGGGGTTTCGCAGGCTGAGAGCCAGTCCCAGGCGCCGCGTGCCGCTGAGAGTCCTCAGAGGTATACCCCCTATCCCCCCCGCGCTCCGCAGCCCGAGACCCAAGGAGAGCGGGAGCAGGGCCAAACCTCAAAGTACGGGGCGCAGCACGAGAAGGCCCCCGAGCTGCCGCCCCGCCCATCCTGTGTGCCGGACAGCTACGGCGTCCCACTCCCGGACATCGAAGAAGACGACGAGGTACAGTTCGGGACAGCAGTTCAAGGCACGATGACGCGCTGCCAGCGACTGCTAGATGTGCGTCGCGCGAGCCCCGTGCCAGGAGAATCTCGAGTCCGGGGATCAGCGTCCCGGGCGTCGTTCTCCAATAGCGAGCCACCCTCCGACGCCGAGGCCGCGTCTGGGGAAGTCTTCCCGGGCAGGCCTTCCGGAGAGTACGAGCCAGAGAGAGCCCCCCCATACCGCTGCCACGCCCACAGACACCCCCACTCGGACTCTAGCTCCGGCTCTTCCCCCAACGCCGATTGGCCCCGATGGAGCCACGACACCACCCCGGAGCAATACCACCTCCACCACATCCGCCACGCCCTCTGCCTCCCACCCACCACTCCCCGCCGGCGCATCGAGGGCTGGCTCATCCGTAACCCCTCGGTGCCCTACCACCTCCTCACCGCCACGGTCCCGAGCGGTCCCGGGGCGCGGCGCCTCGCGTCGGGGGCCGCGGCCGTGCGTGAGAATGCCGAGCTTGAGTGGCATCTTGGGGGGGTGGACTGGGAGATTTTCCGCGTGGGGAGGGTTCGTGGGCGGCGGAGGGTGGGAAGGGTTGGGAGGAAGAGCTTGGGGAGTAGAGGGATTGTAAATGGGGGGCTTGGGGTTGATGGCGGGTGGGCGAGGGCGCCGCCGGGCCCCAGTAAGCTGAGGGTTTGTGAGGTGGCGGAGTGAAACGGCGAGGTCTCGTCGGGCCATCTCTCTTTCGGTTTCCGCCTCTTCTTCCTTTTTATCTGTTGGTTTCTTGCTCCTTTGTCAGTATCAACTCGGGAGTCCGAGGGAGCAAGCCGAGGAATGGATGCTATGCCAGTTATGCATTAGACTTGATAGAACCGCAACGCCAATGGCCTGTATAAAGCAGTAATCTTACATCGGAGCGTGCCCTTTTCCTCTTACAAAACCCCCATCTGCAACCCATGATGCCCGTCCAAGCTTACATGCTGTTGATGCCGCTTCCTTCCCACCCAGCACTCCTTACCCTCAAACATGCGCCCACCCATTCTCCACGAGCACCTGCATCTCGTTGATAACACAGAACTCCCCATTCTCAACATTCCCCTCCGCCTCCCCAGCCCACTTGTCCAGCCTTCTCTTCACAATCCAGTCCCTCGTCTCCGTCCTGTAAACCCACCGCAGGATGCGGCTCCCCCAGATCCCGCGGAGGACACCCCATGTCGACACCCAGCTCGAGCCCGCGGGCGGGTGCGTCGCGGTATAGGCGTCCGTGTTATAGCCGACCCGCACGTGCGGGTTGACGTAGACGCCCAGGTCTCGGGAGAGGGGGTTATCGGCGTGGATGAGGCAGCACTCGCTTGCCTCGAGGTGATGTTCCGCGAGGGAGTCTGGGAGGCCGCGGAAGCGGAGGGGCTGCTCTGCAACGAAGGGCTGCGCGCGCATCGCGACTGGGGCCGTCGTTAGCTTTACTCCGGCGCGTGTCATGTCGAGTGGGCCTACCTATCCCGTTCCAGCAGCTTTGCACGGGCACGGCGGGCTCGTTCGCAATCATGGCCTTTCGCGAGGCGGGAGACCGGAAGAAGGGCCACGTTTGCATGAGATGCGAGGCGCCCTCCGAGTCCCGCAGCGCAAACGTATCGTAGTAGGCCGGCGGATTCGAGAAGTCCAGCGAGCACGCCGAAGCGTACTTCCCGCCATTCGTGTCCAGAAGCGTCAAAACGTCATCAGTCTACCCAGCGTCAGCAACACAATCCCCCATCACCAGCCCCAGCATCACAGCCTCGAAGGAAGGCAACCCACCGTAAACACCACGTCATTCAGAAACAACACCTTGTCAAACTCGATCCCCTGTTTATACAAGTCCACCAGATCCCTCAGCGTCCGGTTCCGCAACGCAGCAAGGTACGGAATCCTCCTCAGCTCCCTCATCCCCCTCGGCGTATCAACCCACCCTTCCCCCACCGGCGCCGCGCTAACCTCGTCCTTGTGCGTCCTATCCGACAGCGTGATATTCCGCGCCGCCCCCAGCTCCCCTAACCTCCCGTCCAGCTCCCTAAGCGCCTCCTTGCTCCCGTCCCAGCTCCCGCTCTCATAGACGCTAACAAACACGTTCTCCGGCCCCAGAGCCTCCACCAGCCCCGCCACGGCGCCGTTCCAGTGCCGCTTCAACATCTTGGCGTTGTTCCAGTGCATGCTCGCGATATACACCCTCTCCCTCCTCGGCGCCTCGAACTCCCTCTCCACCGCCGCCGGCGGCCCGCGCTGCAGGTTGCGCCGCACAAGCAGGACCTCCACAACGCAGAAGAAGAAGAAGACGAGGAGCAGCGCGCGGGGGATTCGGCTGCGGAGGAAGCGCCGGAGGCGGGTGGCGGCGGGGCGCCGGCGGGGCCGGAAGCGCGAGTCGGAGAGAGGGAGGATGGGCGCGGGAGGGTAGGAGCCCGTGTACCGGCCGTCGTCGCGGAATAGGATCGTCATGGTGAGGCGGGGTCCGACGGAAGCATTTCAAGGTTCGCGCGCAGTCGAGGGCGGTCGCGGGGTCCTTTTACCGCTCAGGCATCGGGTTCGGCGGGCGGGCAATTCGCATGTGACGCAGGCGTCGCGGTTCGATGTCTCGGGGGGTTTATAGGTTAACGTGGGTACGTTGGTACGTTATTACGTCGTACTGAGTGTTCAAGGCGTTCCTGACTAGAATACCCCTGGCCAGCACGTGCAGCCCCGAAGTTTAAGCGCCTTTACGTCTCTTACAAGCACCTGGATACCCGTGTCCAGAGCAAGTCGAGAACTAATACTCTCCCATGTACACACATATGAGATTAGATTGTGACCAGTTTTACAAAAAGACATGACCATCCCCCGCTAAAAAAGATCCCGAGCCGTGGACACCACTGCACCGTACGCCACGCGCGGGATCCTCCCCTCAGCTTCCCGACCACAAGGTCCGCAGCCCGCAGGGCGTCAGTTGATCGTCAGTCCCTTACATCTCCTTTTTCCCGTATTACAGATGCAGTATCGTACACCCCGTACTCCCCTAACAAATCTATCATTCTACCCAGTTTCTACCTACCCCTATTTGGCGAAATGGAGGTCATAGCCCAGCCACTTGCGCTGCCTCACCTCCTCGACGCTGAGGGCCGGGTATCCGTACGTCAGCGGGAGGAAGAAGTACCAGCTGGCGACCGCAAGGGCGAGGATGACCACGCAGGCGATCCAGCATCCGACCAGGGACTGGCCGACGTATCGCTCCCGAGCCGTGACGAAGCGCTTGGGCTGAGGGGCGGCCTTCTGCCTGGGTGTCTCATCCGGCTCCGCGCAGAACATGAACTCGACAAGGCCACCGGCAACCAGGCACGAGGCAAGATGGGCGGGGAGGTAGTGGTGCAGGAATAGCTGCCGGCCCATGATGAAGAAGGGGAAGTAGTGGGTGGCCCACGCGAGGAAGAAGAAGCCCGTCGAGTTGTACAGGCGAGAGCGAGTCCCTACGTCATGTCAGTACGCTTCATACCGGGAGTAAGTCAGGCGGCAATGGAACTTACGGCGATCCAGAGCGTCAATACCACGACGGAGCGAGAGTTGGTCGGCCGCGAAGATACCGGCAAAGACGGCCAGGAGACTGCTCGCGAGCCACCACCCCACGGGGTTACCCAGGAAGTAGATCTGCTGCCGGGTGTCGCCCTTGGTCCAGAAGCTGACACCGCGAAGCAGGAACGGCCATTGGTACGGCTGGCTGGAGTAGGGGTGGCTGCTTGTCAGCCTGCTGTTGTGGTAGAACATGGCCCTCTGCAGCTCGAACCACTTCTGGAGGAACGGCAGGGACTTGATCTTGCGCTCCGGCTTCTCACGGCGCTTGTCGTCCTCGGGGACCGACGGGATGTCCTCGACGACCCAGACGTTGGAGCTCTGCGCGAGCTGCTTGTTGCCGTTGATCTCCTGCTGGCGGAAACCCCACTCGGGAAGCGGCTTCGTGTGCGTCCACATGGCAACCTTGCTAGGGTTGTGGATGAGCTTAAAATGCCCCGAGATGGTCTTGAATTCCTGCTTCTTCTTCTTCTTGGCGTTCTCGATCCGGATTTCGAACAGCGTGTCATTGAACCGCTTGCCGTTGGCATCAGCGATGGACACGGTGGTGAACTCCTGGTTGGTCGGGTAGGACGGCGACGCAACATCGTGGGAGAGGAGCATGGTGTCAGTGCCCACGTGGCGCAGGCGGACGAGATCAAGGTTCCTCACGTGCCGCCCCGCCTTCTGCTCACCATCGGCGGGAAGGATCTGCCAATAGTTGTTGGTGTCGTTGTACGGGTAGCCCGTCACCTGCTGGCCCTGGCTCGAAACACGGCCGTCGTCGTAGCGGAGAGGATAGTGCTCCGGGTGGCTGTGGAGATACGTCTTCGTCTCCTTGTGCCGAATAGTAAGCTCATCGTAGTAGTCGATGGTGATAGAGTTGGCCAGCATCGCGTTGTCACTCAAGGTCTCCTGGAACTCGGGGGTCATGAAGTCATCGCCGGGGCCAGACTTCGACAGGATGGTGAAGTGCACCTGGAACCAGAAGAGGTAGAAAACAAACGGCATAATGATCAGCCCGAAAGCCCTAGCGCAGAAGTGCTTGATGAAGAGGCGCATCGGGAGGGCACCCTGGGGGCGCCTGATGTCCAGAAGCCCCCACAGGTCGATGACAACGGCCGAACCGATGGTTACGAAGGCAAAGGTGCCGACGTACTTGGTGGAAATGTCGCAGGAGAGGGCGAATCCGGTGAGGATGAGCCACTTCCACCACTTCCTAGTGAAGGGCGCATGGCGCATCTTGTAGAACCGGATGTAGCAGAGCAGGCTGCAGGCCATGGCAAAGACGAGGGTCGCATCGAGGAGGATCAGGCGCGTCTGGCCGATGTGAGCGTTGTCAAGGAGCACCAGTGCAGCGGCGACGATGCAAGCCGGGAGGCTGTAGCCGGATTCCCACATGATCAGGTATACGACCGAGACTGTCAAGGCGCCGAGGATGGCGGGCATCGCACGGAAAGCGATGTAGGGCACATGGTTGTCGATGTAGGAGTCGCCGATGTTCTCGAAGTGGAAGTGGCCATCGAAGCCGACAAGCCAGCCCATGAAGGCAAAGAGGAGCTTGCCGAACGGCGGGTGGACGTCGAAGAAGTAGGTTCGCTCCAGATAGTAAGACGCAAACTAGAGACGGCACGATTAGTACCGGCATACGGCAAGGTCAGCCGCATGGGAGGGTGGTATAGCTCGACGCACCTTGCCGAAGTGGACCTCGTCAAAGACCACCTCATTAGGGTGGCTGATACCCCAAAACCTGGTGACGAAAGCAAGGACGGTGATTATGGCAAAGGTGGCCCAGTAGGATGGCTCCGACGAGCCAGCCTTGGCCTTGGTCTTCGAGTCGAGAACAGCATCGTCAGACGGCGCGGGCGGCGCAGGAGACGCCGACTTCCCGCCGGGCACATTGCGCTGACGCAAGTTGCCCTGGGAATCGACCCCGGTAGACATGGCGACGGACTGTGCTCTGTGGACGCGAGCGACGATGTTAGCGAGATGTCCACGAGTGCAGAACGACGGCGAAGCACCAAGCGACACTCTTCGAAGCGGCGACTTGCGAGACGCGTGTACTGCGACAAACTGGGACTCACCTTGATGGTCGAGGACGCGCTCACGTCGAAAAAGAAAAAAAAAAAAGAAGCAGCTTTGAAGAAGTAGGGAAAAAGATAGGAGATGACGAAAAGAAAGTAAAGGAACGGATGCAACCTATTATCCAGGCGTGGCAACAATGATTACCAGGACGGGGGGCTTGACCCGGTTGCAGAGATGGGTAGGATTGGGGCGTCGTCCTCCCTTGCGAGACGGAGTGTTTCGTATTCGAAAGGGGCGCGCCTCTTCGAAGCTTTCCCTCGGGAGTTTTCTGGACAGCCTGGCAGCTCCAGCCAAGTCTGACAAGCACCAAGTGGGCTGTTGCGGGCTCTAGCGGCCGGCGGGGCGACGCACTAGCAATTTCTCGACCCCCTGCATGGGAGTGGTGTGGCCCCGCTGAGCCTCCGACCCCGGTGCAATTAGGAGAGAGCTCTGGCCACGGGGCGGGCGATCAGCCAGGATAATCTCTTTTGTCCGGGGGCTATCTTTATCTCAGAGCATCAATAAAGACACGCGTCTCTGGCCTTGATCGGGGACGGACATGAGAGTGTGAGTGAAGCTAGGCGCAAGCTTGCAGACTATGAGCTACGAGAACCAGTCTGCTGTGGCATCGCCTTTGCGCCCGCTCCCTCTTGCGCCCGAAGCTGAATTAAGCGCGTCTGCGCATTTGATAGAACTCGCTGTATTCTAAGCAGCTTATTGCCGTGTTTTGCTCCGTCAACCCCAGTCATGGAACCAGATCCAAGCAGATCGCGTAAAACGGCCAAATTCGGGGCCAGGAAAGATTACTCAAAGAGGCAGTCCGACGCAGAGTTTCACGTCGGTTCGCCGCGGCGGACCCGCGCTGCGGCCGAACGCGGTTCGCAAACCCGCCCGGGTCTCGGCACCCGCCGGTCGCGCTTGGAGGGGTTAGCGAAGTTCGCCGACTGCGGGGTTCCCTTCCCCCCCTCTGACTGACCCCACGTCATGTTTCCGGAGCAAGCCAACACAGCTGCGTATTCTCATAGGTTCGTCCGGCTAGTCAAGGCTCGTACATAAAAAGCATGAGAACCGTCCCTCTCAGACTCCTTTCTGCTTCCCACCGATCAATCGCCGCCCTTAGACCCATCGTCCCAAGAGTATACCCCGCCGAAACCTCCGTCCGTCTCAAGTCAACAGCTACAATGGCTACTCCCATCTTCGCCAAGGACGGGCCCCCGGGTACGTCGCCCGCCCCAAGCTTCCTCTGAGCTCCTCGCTAACCAGCTTCCCCGCTCACAGCTGCCGGCCCCTACGTAAGTACCATATCCAGGTAAAGCTCTACGGTCTCCGATCCCGTCTCACGCTCTCGTAGTCGCACGCCACCAAGACTGCCAGCGCCATCTACTGCTCCGGCCAGATCCACATGAACAACGACGGCGCCCTCGTCGACGGCACCATCGCTGAGAAGACGGCCCTCTGCGTCAAGAACGTCAAGACAGTCCTCGCCGCCTGCGGCTCATCCATCGACAAGGTCGTCAAGACGACCGTCTTCCTCTCTGACATGTCCTACTTCGCGGTATGTCCGCCCTTACTAACATCCGCTATTTACCCCGTGGCAGGACGACGGGGTTACATGGCATGAGCGCTAACGGAGCTTGTTGTTCTAGGAGATGAACGCCGAGTACGAGAAGCACTTCTCCCACAAGCCTGCCAGGAGCTGCGTTGCTGTCAAGACGCTGCCCAAGAACGCTGATGTCGAGATTGAGTGCATTGCTCTCCCGTAAGCATTGGCTAAGGGCACGATGTAAACCAAGTAGCTTCGGCAAAAAGCAATACAGTTCTCAATAAGTCTTGCTAATGATGGCGTTTCCCCGACCTCCGTGTATGTCTTGATAGGACACAGCCGCCGAACACGTAAGAGTATATGTAGAGGGACACGATTGGCAATGCGAGCCAATTGCCGGAGGCATTAAAAGGTTTAGTCCTTGGACTCGCTGGATACTTTTCAGGGCCAGATAGAACATCTTATGGCTCTATCTAGAACCCAGAAATGGATTCAGAAGGCGTATATACATAACATAGAGGCATAACAGTGCGGCAGACAGGACCTTTCGCCGTTATCGCCTCTAAGTGGACCAGATGACAACCCTTCCATCGACGCCGCTCGCTTTGGGACATGTCAGCTTCCTGTATCACAAAACAAAGACAGGCGAATCGCAGGCCACTTACAGCTAAACTTAGAGACACGGTCTCCAGAATACTCGTACGGACGAAGGGTTGACACGGTGTTCTGGTGGACGGTCCTGAGCTGCGTGTCGTCCTTGGCCTTGCCCTTCAGATCCATCTGCTTGAACATGTTCAGAGCAGACTCCTCGCCGCCAGCGCCGATGCCAGGCTTCCCCTTGGATTCCAAGGCCCCGGCCAGCTTCCAGCCGCCCTCGTTACCCTGGAAGCGGAAGGCCTCGCAGTCGTAGCCCGCGGCGATGATCTCGTCCTCAGTGCTCCAGATCAAGCTCATGAAGGGCAACAGCTGGGTGGAGATGCTGACGACGGCCCTGGGGGGCTGGTCGGGCTCGCTGGGGTAGACGACGGTGATGCTGCTATCATGGGCGGCGAAGGCTAGCGCGTTTCCGCTCGGCGAAAAGGACACGGAGTGGACCCATCCGGCAGAGTTGTTCATGAACTCTCCGCAGACGGTGTTGAAGGGGATCCTCTCTCCCCAGACGCCAGGGGGGGGGCGGCTGTCGATGCCCTTGATGAAGGTCGAGAACACTCTAGCGTGCGCATCGGTCGACCCGGCGGCGAGGAGGACGGAGTTCGGGTGCCAGGCCACGGTGGTGATGGTGCTGCGGATGGGCTTCTTGAGGTGCTTCGAGACCCACCAGTCGTTCTCCTCCTCGAAGTAGCAGACGGCGATGACGCGGTCGCCGGAGCCGACGGCGAACTTGGTCTCGCTGGGCGACCACCGGACGAAGGTCGCGGCACGGGCAATTCGGAGGAGGACCAGAGTCGGCTTGTATCCGTTCGGTGAGGGCTCCCACACTAGCGCATTGCGGTCTATCCTGCGGTGAGCTTATGTTGCTACGACGGGTCGAGGATAAGCTGGTGGTAGCGGTAATGCTTACCTTGGGAGCAGGTGACGATGCGGCCGCTGTTGGGAGCAATGTCCACGCCAGTAATCGTCTTATCGTGGCCCTTCAGCTGGTCCTTAATCTTGAAGACATTCCCGACCTTGGTATAGATCTCGACGGTCGAGCCCCTAGCTACGGCCAGGGTCTTGTGGTCCGCTGAGAACGAGTGGTCTGCGATGGGGTTGTGGAACAGGTGGTGAACTTCGGGGGCAGCCATTTTGGGTCGTAGTGATAGGAGGAGCTCTCTACTATCACGGAGTCGGTAGAGATGTTTGGTGGAGGGTTCTCGATGGAGGTTATAGGAGTACGGGTGAGGTGTGGAGGGGCTGTGTCGATTGCGTAGGATCACCTTGGCAGGCGGGAGCTGGGGTCAGCACCTGACTGGATGACGGCGTGTTGGCCCCACCACGCCGTGCTCTTAGACGTCGCCTATTGAACCTGCTTTAGCCAGCGACAGCAACAAGCTCCCCGCCAGCCAACCACACTACTATCTATTTGCGGAGGAAGGGATAATACAGAGCTTCACATTCGTTGTTATCATCACATATCTGAACATGAAACACATGGTATCTCCCGCAACGCTTCAGCGGTGCTTGTTGTGCGCGGTAAAGCGCCTTTGGGGCAACTTCGCGGCCCCTCCAACGCTATAGCCCATAGTCAGGGATTGCAGTCCAAGCCCCTCATTCCCGCCCTGGGGCCACTGGAAGCTTCATCTTCAAAAAGTTAAAGCTTTCTGAAGCCCCGCAGTTAACGATAGTACACTAGGAAGCCGATTGATGATATTTGATTGTTCAAGGGCCATCGATTTTTCTTATCAACAAAAAGAATTTCACTATAGAAGTTTACAGCCGAATAATAGTTACAGCTTGAACGTCGTTGGAGTTAATGCGTCCCACTGCGATAACTCTGTCGCCGTGGACGTGGGAGTTGAGCTTCGGTATGAGATGATTATATAATACGACTGATGCCTGTGGATGAGCCTCTCACGTGATGACGTGTGTCTCTGCGATCCTTCACCCGGAGCAGCTTGGCGGTTCTCAGCGAGCCGGATCGACAAGCGGAACTCTTCTCCATACTCAGGCCTTTGCGACTCGGTCCTTATACGCGCATCGATCTCCTCTATATACTCGCCTTCCGTCCCTAACATCCTCACCATGGCCACGACGGTGGTGCCCTCTCGAGGGCTGCCCTCGAACCCTTCGTTGCCCGCCAAGGTGCAGCCTCTACCTCCGAATCAAACGTATGCATTGCTCCCAAGTCGGGCAATCGGCCCTTTTATCCTCTTTATAGGCAACTTACTGACCGAAGGTGCCTTTAGTCTCTATGTCACGAATATTCCCTCCGCGAAAATCAAGAAGCCAGACCTGCGAACTGCGTTATACCTGCTCTTCTCGACCTACGGACCGGTGCTAGATATCGTGGTCCTCAAGACGATGAAGATGCGCGGACAGGCGCACATCGTGTACCGGGACATCCAGACCGCCACCCAGGCCATGAGGGCGCTGAACGGCTCCGAGTTTCTCGGCATGAACATGGTTCGTCCCACCGAGCTCCCCACTCGAACGGCACGCTGACATGAGCCGCTTTGTAGAAAGTCGACTACGCCAAGTCCAAGTCCCACTTCGTGTCGAAGCTCGACGGCACCTTCAAGATGCCCAACACGTCCGCCGGCGCCGCGGAGGTCGAGGTGACGGACCTCCAGAGCAGTATCTTCAACGCGCCCGCGCCCGGAACGGCCGCGGCCGCCAAGGCGTCCGGTATCCCCGCGAAACCCCAAGCTGTCGACAAGGCGGCAGAAGAGGCCGGAACGCCTGAGAGCAGAGGCCTGAAGAGGCCGAGGGAGGAGGAGGAAGAGGAGGAGAGTGACGGCGACGTGGCGATGGAGGAGAGCGACGAGGATTAGTCCAGGGCCAGCCCCAAAATGATTGTCAAATTTCCAGGACCGCTCCGTGTCACCTCCTGATGGCAGAGTAGCTGTCACCGCCGGCCTGGTCCATTGCCATCTCCTTGGGCACCCACAGCCCCACGCACCCTCCGACGAGGCCTAGCCACACCATGAGGTAGTCGTCCTTGGAGCAGTCGAAGTTCGACATGGCGTCGCCTAGGAGGCAGGGGTGGACGAAGAAGGACGGGACGCCCGTGATGGGATGGTGCTGCGTTCACAATGTTAGTCTAGACGCCCCCTCGGGCCTTCATCCACAAAGAACACCGATTAACGACGAGCGACAGCAAAGGAGAGACATACATCGCCCGAGATGCCCCCGATCCCGCTGCCTCGGAGGGCCTCCTTGAATTGATCGGGTACCAGGTGCCTGAATACCGTGTCGATGTTGAACGCCGGCTCGTCTGGCGGCAGCCCGTGGAGACTGAACCAGAGACAGGGTATGCGGTAGGTGGGGTGTAGATGAACCTCGTATACCACATGGCCGATGTCGAAGGGGACATTTTTCTTGACGGCGGCCTCTAACATGTCAGAGCGTGGGTTTGATGTACATGGCTTCATGAGGTCACGAACCTCGTCCGCCTCCTCAGACTCTAGCATGTCCTGATCTTCATCTCCCGTGTCATCGCCAAAGGAGAACTTCTCAATCTCAGAAGAAAGGTCGCCGTGGTCCAAGTTCGCCTCTAGAGGTCGAATGATCTGTATATACGTGCTCGAATCACCATCCCCGAACGCCGCTGTGAGAGCAGAGTTGACGCGGAGTTTCCAGCGACGCCGGAGGGGCCCGAGCGTGGCTTGTCTGTAGTGGCGGTCGAGGAAGTGGCACACCTCGGCAAACTCATCTTTGTCGAGGTGAGGGTAATTCTTGAACTCCATCTTGCTCGTGGTTTCGCTTCCATAAGGATCGCGCTGAATGAGGGGCGAGTTCTTGGGCAGCGTCTCACCTCACGCTAGAGGGAGGGGTGGGCATCTACATGTATCCACAGCGGCCTGACCAATTGTTTGGTTGCTAGAATAGAAGACCTGGACCTTTTTTGTAGCCACGCTGTATTTGAACTTCCAAAATAATCACTTGTCAACATTCACAGTAGTTAGGTCCAAAAGAGTTTCAGACCGAATGAGTGCTTGAGCTGTTGATGGTGGTTTTGGCCTTAACTAGAGCAGCCTGGAGATACTTCAACGTCAGGTCACGTGATGCTCGAAGAACCTTGCTTCGGTAGGTATGCGGAAGCTGCGACCAGTAGCCAATGGATTTCATTGGATCCCAGTGCTGCAGTCACCCGCGTCGTGCCTTCTGCGCCGCGGTTCAACTTCGTGCCTTTGCCCCTGCCAAATATCCTCATCCGCAACTTTTTTAGCAATACAGTTAACACCTTGTCGCGTCAGCCGCTCCTTTCAGTTAACGACACCTTCCCCGCCGCTGGGCCGAGCCAAAGATCAGCGATAGCGCTTGGCGGGAAAGATGGGTCGCCGGTCTGGTCGCGCAGCTGCCAGGCGGGCAGCTGTCGCCTTGGGTAAGTCAGAACTACTAGCGACGGGAATCAGCACGGTCCCATTTCGCCTCTGCGCGATTTACCCCTAGCGCGTCCCGTGTTCTTGCCAGCGACGAGGAGCCGGGTTTTATCGTCCGCTTCGTACCTTTTTTTAACGGCTTACTAACGTGCCGACTTCGCGACGACAGAAAACACACCCAAGACTGCCGAAGCCATGGCGGACGAGGACGAGACGATGCGTGACGCCGATGCGCCCGAGGTGGAAGATCAGCCAGAGGCTGGGGCCGAGCAGACTGTCGAGGATGAAAGCGAACAGCCTCAAGCTGAGGGATCTGGGGAGGATGCTCAGGCAAAGGAGGAAGAGGTAGAGCCGTCTGCGGTCGAGTCAGCCAAGGAGCCCACGCCGCCGCCGGCCGAGCCTGTTATCAGGCGGAAGCGACTTGGGCGCCCGCCCAAGAACAAGCCGCCGGATTGGGACCTAGGCGTCGTGGTGTCAGAGGCGGAGAGGGACACGCCGCGCCGGCGAGGCCGTGGAGGATGGCGCGGACGGGGTGGGCGGAAAGGAGCGCAGCCCGCGCAGAAGCTGCAGCAAACCATCGACAAGGAGGGGACGGTGGTGGACATCGCCAACGATGAGTGCGTCCTCCCGGAGGACCCGGAGGGCGAGGCGAAGGTAGATAAGCTGGGAAATCTCATGGGCGGACGCGACTACCGATGCCGGACGTTCACGGTCCAGGGCAGGGGAGACCGCCTTTACATGCTTTCAACCGAACCCGCGCGGTGCGTCGGCTTCCGGGACAGCTACCTCTTCTTCACGAAGCACCTCCGGCTGCACAAGATCATTGTCGACGATGACGAGAAGCGCGACATGATTGAGCGCGAAATCATCCCGCACTCGTACAAGGGCCGCGCGATAGGCATCGTCACCGCCCGCTCCGTGTTCCGAGAGTTCGGCGCCCGCATCATCATCGGCGGCAGGCGCATTATCGACGACTACGACGTGGCCAAGGCGCGCGCCGAAGGGGCAGTGGAGGGCGAGATCGCGGATCCGGCGGACAGGTTCATCGAGGGGGAGCCGTATAACAAGAACCAGTACGTCGCGTGGCACGGCGCCAGTGCTGTCTACCACCAGAGCGCGCCGGTGGTTCAGACGCCGACTGGCAAGCCCGAGATAAAGAAGCGGCGCGTGAACGTGAACGACACGAACTGGATGTTGGAGCACGCACGCGAAGCGAGGTAAGCATTCCCATCCGTGGGGTATAGAGTCTGATCGAGGCTCGGGGCTAACACTCGGTAGCAACTTTAATGCCACGCTCACGGCGGCCCGTCTATCACAGTCAAAGGGCATCTACGACATCCACACAAACATGATGCTTGTCCCGGCAACCATGCAGCCAACACACGCCCGATTCGAGCAGATACCGCCCTCGGAGGGCCAGCCCCCGTCGGAGAGCAAGATGTTCCCCGACATCCCGTCGCGCGTCGCGCGCAACTTCCTCGTCACGGACACCCACATGGAGACGCCGCCTTCTGGCATCTTGCCGACGGCGTACGGGAGCACCATCACGGCCGACTTCCTGACGCCCTTCCGCGGATTAGACGCCGTGCCGGATGAGATTAGGGATCTGCTGCCGCCGGAGTGCCGCACCGCGTTCGATGATGCGGCGGCGGTGGAGAGGGCGTGGAAGGAGAAGTGGGGAGGGGAGGGGGAGGCTGCGTGCAGGAGGCAGCCGAAGATCGACAAGGCCATTGTGCCTTACACGATATGAGGTTCTTGGTGTAAAAGGTGAGGACATGGTATCAGCCATCGCCGTGAGGCTCATAAGGCCAGGTTGGGATGGGATGTGGTTTGGTCACGGGCGTGATTTCGTCCGGTCGGGGTGTTTTGGGCGCCGGGGGTCACTTATGTGTTCGGTTTGTAAACAATACCATGGGTTTATGTATCTGAGTGTGGAAAACAAGACCGATAACGGCAGCGTCTTCGTGTATCGAGGTTTCGAAGCCCAATGAGTGGCTACGTCTCGCAGCGCACCGCGAGTGAGCGGGGTGTAGTCGCACCGGGCTCTATGTACGATCTAATAGAATGCTAGATGGGCACGAGCGGTCTCGGGGTCGTCCGTTGTGAATCGGCGGGGGCCATGCGGCGGAGCTGGAGGGCCGTGGCCGGTGGCTGACGTCGTGGTTGTGATGCACACCGCGTTCGTCGTGCTGGGGGCGTTAAACCCTTGTCCGGGCGGATGATCGACAGCTTTGTGCGCGAGGAGCACGTATCCCTCGTGGTATAGTCTTATATTGGGTTTATCGAGAGGGAGGTTAGGGAGGGACACACGTGCTTAAGAGTGTGTCTATAGGGTTGGGGTTGTGCTGCGGCACGTCGGTGTAAGAGGTGGCTCGGGGTAAGCAGTCATACTCCATGTGTATGGAGAACAGCAAAGCACCCCGCGTCCACGGAAGCGTCAACATATACCAACCTTGCCAACAAAGCACCCTCGCACATCAAGAGCAAGCCTACCTCAAGCCTCACGACGGCGACCCAACTCCAAGATGGCAGTCTCACGCTCCCAAACAGAAACCTACACGCCCAACACCCTCGCCGAAAGTGCCGGCACCGTCCCCTTCCGCCGCTCAACTCGCGAGATGTGCATCCTCCACTGCCTCACGCGCGACGAGTACCTCCTCCCAAAAGGCCGGCGGCGAACCAGCGAGTCCCGCGCCGACGCGGCGGTAAGGGAAACCGGGTAGGAGGAGGGGGCTTCGTGCCGGCTTTTGCCTGTTGATTTACTTTGTCTTGCGGAGGGTTCAGCCGGCGAGGGTGATGCCGACGAAGCTAGGGTGCACGAGGGTGTGTGCGAGCCCTGTTCTAGTGCAGGTGAGGAAGCTGAGTGGCGGGCAGGTAAAGATGATATGGTGGGTCATGGGGGCCGTGGAGGAGGGTGCCCCTGCTGGAGAGTGCGAGGAGTTGTTTACGGTGGGATTCTAGGGTACGAAGACGCGGTACGGCGGTTGAGGTTCGCTGATCTGATGATCGGAAGCTGGCCAGGAGGGCCATTGCGCTCGCCGAGGCGGCCTCTAGGCGGCGGCTCCCGTGAGCGCCACGGTATCAGTAACACAAGATGTGAGTATCCGAGAAGTCGGCCAATGTTGCATGCCAGCGAGGCTGTGCCGGACTTGACTCGCATCTACGCATCACAGGGTCAAGCTGCGCGAGACAGACGCGGAGCGTGCAAGCGGGAGGTCAGCCCGTGGGCGGAGACGCACGCGCGACGCCATGGAAAGGCTGCAGCCGGCGCATCCACGCGCGTCCTGGGCCCCGTGGCTTTCAGCTGGTGGCGATGGAGGACGGGACGGGTCGCTGCTGCCTGATGTTCGCGGGCTGGTTCGGATGGAGGTGGGGGCGGAGGGAGGTGTCCTCGCGTGGGCTCTGAGTAAGAGGCTGCCATTTGGGTGTGGTACTGCGGGATGCACGGCTCAAGAAAGGGAGGTTGTGGCGAGGATGACGAATGCTGGGCGTGTGTAAGTCCGATGACAGCGGAGAGCGAAGAGAATCCAGGCCTTGTCGTCAGCCTCCCCATACCGAGCCGACGGAAAGGGCGGGATGTGGGTCATATGTGTTCATACCAATACTCCATCTCCATCATGACAGGCCCGCTCGTGTGTCTTCTCTGTCATTGCTGCTCATGGATATTCCTTTTTACGTACAAGTAGCATGGGCCCGTGTGACGAGCAAGGGTTTTCCGCCGTCGCGGGGCCCACCGACGTCTGCATGTGCTGCATCATCGGGTGTCCCGCCGCTGGGGCTCAAGCCGGAGGACCGGGTGACTCGGAGGAGTCCGGATCCCTGCGACTCCAGGAGGTCCGTGTCCTTGGCAGGCCCCTTGACGCCAAGCTGAGTGAAGCGTGGGGTCGATCCCAAGGCAAGGGACTCCGGCCTTGCAAGGAGACGAGTCAGGCCAATACCGGAAGCTCCCGTCACCCTCTGGACAAGATTCGTAACCCGGCCACCACCTGGGGGTGGCTGCCTCTCAACTGGAGCATAAGCGTCCCCCAAGCGGATGGGCGGGACGACTAACATGATTTCTCAGCCAGTATCACCGCCTCTCCCTTCCTCTGCCCCGCCGGAGCGCATATCGACCGAGGCGCAACATGACAGCTCGAGATCCGGATATAACAGGAAATCATTACCCGGCCGGAGGAGGTGAGGGAGTCATTTACGTCATAAGGGACAAGCAATATCCCCCGGGGCGGTCCCCAGTCATACCGCCCATGTCCGCCTCCAGGGTTCCATTTTATCCCTTTGTATCCCGCCGCAGCGGCGCATGTGCCTCTTGAGGTCAGCGCCGAGTAAGTAATGCCAGTACAACGCTCGAAGTACACTACATGTCAGTGCTCCGAGTGCATGCCTCAAGCAAGCAGGTGCATGCAGGGTTGTTCAATGTATGATGTATCCATACCCAAAGTTGGGGGAGAAGGGAGGGGTTTCTGGGCTGCACAAGCCCGAAAGGATCGTGTTCTCGTGCCGCGCTGCAAGTCTCGGACGAAGAACCCATGTCCAAAGCGGGGTGCCCAGAACCAAGAGAGGGGAAGCGAGAGATTCAAACACGGGGTTCAACGACGGGCACGCAGGAGGTGTCATTTTCTGTCCGTGAGGAGGGGTCCTTTGAGGCCGTTGCCGACGAGATGCCGCCCGCGCTGCGGCTGCGGCTGCGGGCGGGGTGAGAGGAGGAGGTGGTCCTTTCCTTTCCTCCTCTTTCACACCGCCTGTGGACGAGGCCCTGCAAGACCGGGTCTTGGCGCGGTTCAAACAGGGAACCCACCGAGGGGCGCCGCTCATCGGAGTTTCGACGTGGGGCGGCCTCGTGTACCCAGACCGGCGTGACGGTGACGCTCGCTGGTCCGAGATCCATGGCTTTGCCCTCGCCCAACCTCGTACGTAAACCGCCCCCATTCCGTATCCTGTATCCTGAAGGCTGGCGGCAGTAGCGGGGGTACGACGAAGCCCGTCCCCTGGTGGCTGGGAAATCCCGAGGTCGCCGAGGCTACGGGCCCCCATGCCCCTCCATGCAGGAGACACGCTTTCGTGTCTCCGTGTCCCGGCTGTGACGGGGCAGCTGCTCCATCCTTACCCCGATGTTCTGGACCCCTTCTGTCGAAGCCGTCGAATGAAAATCCAGATCTCAGCAGGCGGGTCTGAACTAGCAACCGCACAGCCCATCACTCGCACTAGCAGAGGCTGGACGGATTTTCCCCTGATGAGAACAGTTCGAACCTGCTCCCTCCCCACCTGCACCCCCTTTTTATATCTTGACCCTTGACTCTTTTTGGTAAGGCCCCAACCATAGCTTCTGTTGGGAACAGACGGCCTGCACGGTAGCGCAGACGACCTTTTTTTCCCCTCTCAAAACTCCCTGATACGACATTAAGGGTGGTGGGAACTCCGATCCCCTTTTTTGTCCAAGAGGGGAATGAGCCATTTTCCCGAAGCGCCCGATGTCTCCCACACTTGCAGGTTTACTACCTGAGATTTCCAGTTGTCATCTGGGATGGGCTGGTGCTGGTCCGGTAGTTCCGTGCCGACTGAAAGACCAAAAAAAAAAAGGGGTCCGAAAGCCGCTAAAAAAGAGCGATAATAAACGAAAATCAAATATTGGCGCTCGTCATAGCGCCCCCACGAGATCCAGATTGCGGGGCGATGGGGACAGAGAAACGGCCAGCTTCTAGCGGTGAGGACAGTCGCCCCTTGGCGATGGGGCCAAAGAAGCTTAACGGTTCCAAGGGGTTTCTCAGCTCTGTGAACTCCCACCACTAGCGAGGGGCCAGGGGGGACACGGCACAGGGCGACGCATTTCCCGTTTCCGCTCGGGACAAAACGGAGTGTGATCACTGATGGCGTGGTGCTGGGCGATGCGTGCAGTATTAGCGCTGCGGCATCTGGTTCGGCTTGTCCTGACGGGGGAGAGCGTCCGCCGTGTGGTATCAAGAAAGGGGACAAGAAAAGCCAGCCACACCAACGATGCGCCCAACCACCGCAGCGCGGACTCGCGCCCCTCGCGGGCACATTATCGGCATCGTGATAGGCGGAGACAGCACTCTCAGGTGCAACTGGCCTATTGCAGCGATCGGTAAGAGCTTGCTCCGTCATACCGAGGAACCGATCCGAGTAATCACCCTACATACTTGTACCCTTCCCAGCCACGGCAACGGTGTCCAGGCACCAGCCCGTTTTCCTGTCGGCATCCGCGGATAGCCTGTCACAAGGAAGCGGGCGCGTCGAGATGTCTCCGGCAACACCCCTCGGTCGGCGTAAATGGTATGAAGATCCTGGACAGTTGATTCTACAGTTCCCATCACTGCTGAGCGCTGATTGTTTTTCTGGGTTGCGGACGGAGATTACCAAACATGGCCAAAACACTATGGCCCGACATTACGATGATTCGCACCGTAATATTACGTTATCCCTGCTCTTGGCAACACCCCAATCAGGCTCCCGTCCCGTTCCCTCCATGGGCGGCCGTGGCGAGCCCATGCTATTAATAATCCTCGATCCCTCCCGCACTTTACCCAAATGAGCATGGACTACACCGACGAAAGCCGAACAGAAGTGGCAAGCAGACTCGACGCCCTCTCCGTCGTCTTTTTGCCTCATAACAGTAGCGGGCGCCGGTCCGCCGAACCCTTTCCCCGCGTGAGGTACCAATCGCGATATTGTGATGTTCTACTTCTGCAGGTCCCGCGACGTGAGGCATTTTCGAAAAGAGACAACATAGTTGGCATCCAATACGCGTCGGGTCATGACGCCTGCCGCGCGATCCCAGTCCGTCCGGAAAAGGAGGATTGTTATTACGGAGTCCCGCCTCCCCCGCTCCGTATTAGCGTGGGGACGTGACCCTTGCGTGGCATGTGTTAGCGTAACATTGACCTCAACGGCAGAAACGCGGTGGCTCATTGCTGTGGTGGTTTGAGACGCCGGTGGCTATGGTGGTGAGTTTTCTCGCGCGTGAGGTGCTTGTGTTGTCCACGCCAAGACCTTTGGCTGGCCCGCTGGAAGAACATACGAGGTACTTTGGTACGACGCATGCGGGCTCTGCATGTTTTGGTCATTCAGTGCCGTCATCTTAACTTTTTCTGGGGACCCTTGACCATTACTCTGCTTGAGGTTTCTCATCGTGCTGAGAAGCTTCCGAAACTCACATATGAGCTCATGGCCGGAGCGTGGTTCGGCTAGACGAGTACCGCGTATGATGTCCCCAACGTCGCCAGCTCAAACTTTGGGCACATTGCGGCGATGCATTCACCATGGGGCAATCCTGTCCTTTGTCAAGTTGGCAGGGTATTACCGAGAAATGTGAGGTCGCTCCGGTAAGTGGCGTGGCGCTCGACGTTACATACGACCCATACCTCGTACGGAGTAATATTTCGATCTCTTTTGTGTGGTCGTCTTCTAGTGCGCTCCGCTGGAATCCTGAAGATACGCCCCCCGTTTGTTGTAAATTCCAGACCCGCCTTCATCTCCACGCCAATTTGGCCTTTCCTGCTGGCCCGGACACACTAGACTCACACCTCCGCCACCCCCGCCCGCTCGCAGCTGTCCCAAGTGGGAAGACCTTGGTCAGTGCCGCCGGTCCACCGGCGAGGCACGGATACTTCCTCTCGACTGTCATCGGTACAGGTACATACTGGAAGAAAAGTGTGCCTGGGCGAACGTTCCCGAAATCGACGATCGCCGCCGTTCGAGATGCCATGGTGCCAGGCGAGCGTCCTTAACGGAGCCTTTTGGTGGGGGCGAGTGCAGACTCCCAAGAGCGAGTGATCCTGGAAGGATTTTTGCTATCGGATGACGGTGATCGATGCTCAGGCGATGTACGTGACACCCACTTAGAAACGGCAGATATACTCGGGGTCCATAGATTCAGCACCTGTATTCGGACAGTTTCGACAATGGAGGTCCAGAGGAGGGAACACCGCGGGTCAGCGACGAAACAGTCTCGACATTGTAACTCCACCGCTCTGCGAATTGAGCCGAGATGGAGGTATCAGCTCGAGTATTACCTCCTTGCCAAAGGAGGCCACGGCGCACTTCTTAGCTTTTAGCGCTCCAGGGCCCACCTTCAGCACCTCTTGAGACTGGCTTCGCGGTCACCCAGGCCTAGCGGGGTGCCCACAAGGGGTACAAGCCCGTCGTACTCGTACAAGGTTGCTAGTGAAGGAATTTCTTCGGCGTCGACGAGGGCGCCGCTCTGTGGAAAATGGTACCTAGTACATATAGTTGGGCGTCCTAACTGTAGAAGCCAAAGTATCAGTCACGTCTAAATTTGCCCAGACTACTGCTGCAACCCTCTTCAGCGGTATGGGGTGGTCAGGGCATTCCGTGTCTCCACCCACCGCAGTCTCCTTCCCTGCTTCATTTCCTTTTTTCACGGGCTTCCCTCCCTGACCACCACCTGCCCTTTCCTCCCTCCTCCCCCGTCCTCCTCTCGAATCCCCCAACCGAATCCGCCATTTCGCGACAACTCCGTCATCGACCTCTGAGCGACGACCCAGCGTCCTGTTTCTCGGTCTTTGACTGCCGGATTCTGGTATCCGGCCGAACTCGATTCTCCGTCCAGTTTCGAGTGGATTCCCGACCAGCTGGTTGCTGTAAGGAAAACACGTTCGGCCACCACGACCCTTGTGAGAAGCGACCTTTTATATCCTTCTAACGACGGTTTTTTTCTTGGTCAACCACTCTTGATCTGAGTTGTTGGCTACCCTTTCTTTCCTTCTTTCTCCCTGTCGGTGCGAACGCCTTGACTGTCGTACGCCATCCGATCCGCCTCGACGATCCTCCCTTCCCTCGACAAACGACCGACGGTATCCGAAAAGTGTGGCAACGCCCGCGGAATAGGATTTCGATCTATCTTCGTCCGACACTTTGACTCGATACCTCGAGCCAATTCTACGCCTCCGTCGCATCGGGACATTCTGTTTTCTTGACAGCTTTTCCTGCGCATCGACTTTTCGTGGCTTGGCCGTTTATCGCGCGTTAAAGTCGCCGACCCACCGCTCTCGCCCACCAACCCGACTCCCTCCCAGACGTATACACGCGACTGCGGACACTTTTCTGCGCCCCCTTCACACAGTATCGGGACAACAAACGATTTGTTGATGGCGAAGTTCGTCTACTAAGGTCCCAGGAACCTTATCCCGTGTCGCCGGTGTGACCTTGGATATCACTGAACCATTCCGTGGCTAGACCACCGAGTGAAGTGTGCCTTCCGGGTTCCCGAGACGACTTTTTCCAGTTCTTTCCAAACACACTACACGACAACAAACCCGCGTTATCTTCCGCCATCATGCCGGGTGGAGTGTGTGCCGTCCTCGACTACGAGGTTGAGGTCATGGCCGAGTACGTGGCCGAAATGGCGATGCGCGTTGTTTCGCCGGAGACGCCCGTTACCTCGCCCTTCCGCAAATTCGTCAACCAGATCCTCACTTCGACCCGCCTGCCCAGCACGACCGTCCTTCTGGGCCTCAACTACCTCGCGAAGCGAATCAACACTTGCAAGTCCCAGGGGCCATTCAAGGCCAGCGAGGGTCAGGTCTGGCGACTGTTGACCGTGGCTCTGGTACTCGGCAGCAAGTTCTTGGATGATAACACGTTCCAAAACCGCTCGTGGTCCGAGGTTAGCGGTATTGCCGTCTCCGAGCTTAACTCGCTGGAGAACGAATGGCTTGCCGCTTGCCACTGGCAGCTGTACGTCAACCTAGACAAGAGCAACGATTACCAGGCGTGGCTCGACAACTGGAAGACGTGGCTTGCAACGAAGAAGCGCCAGGCCGCCCAGGTCCATGCTGCAAGCCAGCGCCTCGCGACTCTTAGCCCCATCGAGACGAGCTTCATGCGTCCACACGACCTGCCTTCGCCCCCGTACATCGCGACCCAGCCTGCCATGCTCCGTCCTTTCGATTATGCCAGGTATAATGCGAAGGACATGGCTCACAGGCAGGCGTACCACGCCCAGGACGCCATGTGGGGACATCCGCAGTACAGAGTTGGCCCTCAGGCTCCGATCACGCCTCCCGACTCGGGATACTCGACACCCGATTACGTCTCGTCTGCAACCTCGGCGAACGGGCGGTACCAGGACTGGTTTGCGCAGGCTGCGATGCAGTACAGCGCCTACCACCAGACCCACAACCACAACCCGTACTATTCACGTCACCATGGCCACGGGCACTACCCGTACTGGGACCCGGCTATTGCGGAATGCAACTGCTCTCAATGCCACGCTCCCATGACCAAGCAGCCATTCTTCGTTCCGCACGCCTACAGCCAGCCCGTTATGGGTTGATCGGGCGTCTCATACCCTCACGTCTCCAGGGTTCGACCGAACTATGACGGATGACGAGCTGCTCTTCAAAATCATGTTTCAGGCCTTGTTCACGTTCACATTTTGGCCTTTTTGCAACTTTCCTGGCATACCTATAACGGTCAATATTTCGATTTGCATAGTCAGATACCCACCATTTCAGCTTCTTGTGGGACTCGGCGAAACGGATGCCTTCGATGGAGCGACGACGAGCTTTGAGTCCGGGAATCAGACTGCGAGCTCACCTTGAATTTCAGGTGTTGCTTCGCCTTCCCGCTTTCGTCTCACGTTCGGAACGACACTGCGCCAAGCTCTCGAGTCAACGTTTCATCCGGCACCCGAGTCAGATTATGATGCCGCCGCTACCACTTTATCATTTCCATTGTTCCTCTGTCTTCTACCTGCCCAGGTTCAGTCACATTCGGCGTCAGGTTCCTTGATTCATGAGTCCATCATAGACCGCGGATTTGTGGTTTCATCTTTGTTTTGGTGTTCCGGCTTTCACGATTAGTTTTATTCGGCTTTTCAATATGTCGATATCCCTTTCAGCGGCATGACACGGGCGGTGACGCACTCGACGAGTATCCTCACCTCGCCCGTCACGAACGAAAATTATCAACGACCGCTTTCCTATCATCTTCTTTTGAGACCCCCCCCCTTTTTTTCTTGATAGAATTCGCCCTTCGCCTTTTACCTTTTTCATGCGGCACGATTGTTGGACAAGCTCGGAGTTGGGACGCAAGAGTGCCGCGTTCGTTCTCTCTTATTTCCTTTGTGCCCGACTGCAATCATAATAATGATGGCCTGGCTTCGCGGTGCCGAGCTGCGAGGACCGTCAAGGACCTCGGGCAGCTCCGCCTCTTGGTCCGGGCCGTGTCTGGTCCGCGTCATCAAGAGGCCGCGCCGGTTGAGTTCCGAAGACTGGCGCGGCTATGGAGGCGTGTCTACTGCGTTTACATCATCCGGAAGAGAAAAGTTACGACCGCTAGGAGAAAATTTGGCGCTTTCGCTTTTTGTTTTGTGTGTTTGGCATTATATCTTTGTACTTTGGTCAGGGTGTTCTTTTTCTCGCTTTTACATATCTTCACTGGGAATCTTGGGACTAGGGGCTATACTATATACCCCCAATGCATCTGCATTGGCGAGGCAAAATGTTTTGATTTTGGGAATGGATGGGATCTTCTTGTTTCGGTTATCCGGGGGTTTTCTTCTTTCCCCCACCTCTTTTCTTGTTCAGCATATAGGCTGGGGTATGGTGCAGCTGGGGGATCCTGCTCGATGCCCTGTTTCCTCAGGACCAGCGCAGCCATGTCAGGGTCCTCAGCTCATCTTCCCTGGGCCTGCTTTTTTCTGTTAGGGGGTTTTAGTCTCGAGACTTTCGAGCAGCTTGTTAGAGTGGAGAGGAGGGATGGCGATTAGGGGTGGTGGGGGTGGTGGATACCAAGGCGTGAGAATATAGTATTGATGGGAGCTCAGATGATGACTTGTCTGCCACTTTTAACTTCTCACTTCTCTTGACTTGGTCATGCTGTTCCATGTGAAGGGAGATGGTGTGTACACGAAACCGGGTCAAGGCTGCCTGAGAGAGTTATCTTGTTCAGGATGGAGGTGGTCGTGATCTGTGACGAATGCCGCTGCGGCGGGACGATTGGGCCTGGAAGATCTATCCAGGTACAACTAGGCTCTTGTAGAGCAAAACTCACGAAATAAACAACTTGCTGGTGCTCGATTCACCCATTGGCAAGGTTGATTCTAAGCCTGGGCTTAAAGTTGTGTGAGGGTCCAGGTTCATTGTTCAGGAGAGAAACTGGCGGTGTGCGGCATTTCATATTCCATCTTGACGTGAAGCTATTTGAAAAGGGGAGTGGTTTGGTTCACTGGATCAAGGGGCGAGTGAATATTGGGGATTCTGATGTTGTGGATGCGGTGGCCGTTGTCGTTATGGTGGAATATCCATAAGCAACACTTTGGCGGCACAGTGGGATTTACGCGTCGACGGTGCGGCTCGCCGTCAACATCACGCTCTCACCACCATCACACACCCATCGTCTTCTATGACATCCCCGCTGGATACGCCATATACTCCGTACAGGTGGCAGCATATCCCTTGAAACTAATCTCACAGTCCTCCAAACCCCTTGGACCGACCCACCCCACCCACTTCATCTTCTCTCAAGCATCCACACACCCATTAACAGAACCCATCAAGGAACAACCAACACACCCCAGCCCCCTAAAATGGCTTCCCGCTTCGTCTCAACAGGGGCGATAGACCCAACAAGCGGCAGCCACGTCGAGGCCGAGGCGCCGGCGGGCTCCGGCTCGGCTGGCGCAGAGGGGAGCAAGAACAAGGAAGCGTGGGAGGCGGTGCAGAGGGAGGTTGCAGAGGAGAGGAGGCGAAGGGCGGCGGAGAAGGCATCTGGTGAGCCGGGGAAGAGCCTTTATGATGTTTTGCAGGAGAACAAAGGTTAGACCCTCCCCTACTCCCTCACCAATCCTTACCTTGCCCCATGGTTTACTACCCACGGCCTGCCCTTTGCTTTTGATACCCTTGCTCTATCCTCCCTGAGGTACGACGGGAGGAGAAACGTATACTGATACGAACACTCTAGCCGCAAAGCAAGCTGCTTTTGAGGAAAAGACCGCTCTAAGGAATCAGTTCCGCCCGCTAGACGACGACGAGATCGAGTTCCTCGACGACGTTCGGCAGTCGAAGCGTGCCGAGGAGGAGAGGCTGCGGCGCGAGACGGAGGAGGGACTGAAGGCCTTCCGCGAGGCGCAAAAGGGCGGCGGCACAGGAGCCACGGGGGAGGCGGGCGACGGGCAGGAGATTGTGGAGGACTGGGGGGCTGGGAGGAAGAGGAAGAGGAGGGAGAGGGAGGTTAAGGGCGTCAAGAGGAGGGTGAGTTCTAGCGCTGCGGAGGGGAAAGATAGTGTCGGGGAGCGGGGGGAGGAAAGCGCTGGGCCGGAAAGGAAAGGGAGTGTCGAGGAAGGGGCCGCGCAAGCAAAGGACACGAAGGCGGAGAGCAAACCTCCCGAGCCCAAAAAACCCGAGCCCGAGAAGAAGCCCAAGCTGGGCCTCGTGGACTACGGGTCTGATGAATCAGAGTAGGAGTCGTCTATTTTGTAAACATGTTCTGGGGCCTCCAAGTCTATATGCAAGCAAATCCTCTTTGACCCCCTAAACGGGGTCTATAGTACACGGCGACGCTACGAGTACATGTCCCCAACATGCACCGAGCCACCCCACGCCAAACCATTACTTTACAAGAAAAACAAGATCCTCCCCTATAGCTGCTGTTTGTACAGGTCTCTCTGCGGGTCAGATTACTCCTCCTTGTCAACGTCCCCAACATTGGGACTCCACGGCTTGCTCCCAAACTGCGAAGCACCCCACCTCCAAAGGTGCCTCAAGCTCCCCTTGACCCACCCCTCGACCTCCTCCTCCGGCACCACCGCCTCCGCCGCGTACTGCTCGTGCTCAGGCAGCAGCTCGAACCGCCTCATGCGCCCCACGATCCGGGGGTCCGCCACAACAGGCACGGGCCAGACCTTCTCCTTGGCCGGCTTCTTGACCTCCTCGGCGCCCTCCTCGGGCTTGGTCTCCGGCTCCGGCTCCCAGACGAACTTGGGCCAGTACTTCTCCTCGTGCTCCAGCGCCTTGAGCTGCGGGTACTCCTCCCCTTCGGCTCCCTCCCAACCGCGCGAGACGGCGAAGCACACGGCGGCCACGTCGCGGCCAATGCTGTCGGCGAGCTTGCGGCGGTTGAGGAACCACTTGAAGCGGGTCAAGGTGCTGGCGAAGCCGAGGACGTGGGGGAACTCGATGGGGGCCGAAGGGTGGAACTCGGCCGGGATGTGCGCGGGGACGTGGGAGGTCGGGTAGTCGGCCGTCGAGTTGTACGAAGGGGGCTGAGGCGGGCGCTCGGGCTTCTTCTCCTCCCCCTCCTTCTTCTCTTCCTTCTTGTCCTCCTTATTCTCCTCGGTCTTGGTGCCGTCGGCGCTGCCCTCCTGCAGCGTGGTCTCCGGCTCGGGCGCCTTGGGCGGCTCAGGAAGTGCGGGGGGGTCAAGAGGGCCCAGCCAGCCCTCGTGCAGGCCACGAAGGTATTCCTTCCACGTATGCCTGCCGACCACAAGGTCACCCTTGACACCGTCGTACTCCGGGATACCGCTCCGCTTCCTCGACTCCAGGATGGCCTTGTCGTTGGTAGGCAGCACGTCCTCCTCGGGCCTCTCAACCTCCTTCCTCGACCTCCGGATCTTCTCCGCCATGGCAGCCCTCACGTCACCCTGCTGCCTCCCCTGCACAAACTCCCAGTCCATCCCCGACGCGGCCAGTATGGGCCTCACGTACTCGATGAAATGGTCCTGGGCGGCACGCAGCCCCTCGCCCGGCGGGCTCTCGAGGAACACGGTGATCTTGCGTGGCATGTCGTTTGGGCCCTTGAGCGGCTCGTCGGCGAGTCGCGACACGGCGCGCGCCCACCTGGCCGTCGCGCGCTTCTTTTCGCGCTTGTCGTAGATGATGGCTGCGGAAAGCGACGTCGTGAGCGCCCAAAAGATCATCCAGTTGCGCGAGGGCAGCTTCTTGGGGAGGCCCGGAATGCCCATCATCCGGAGGGCCGGGTTACCGGCGGGCTTAGGAGTCGTCTTCGGGGCGGCGGAGGGGGGGGCGGTCGCCGCGTTACCGGCGGGTGCGGCCTGGGCGATTGTTAGCGGTAGTTTCGAGTAAGGTCGAGGGGCTGGAGCTTACAACGTCTGCCGGCGGTTTCGTGTCGGCCATTCTGAGATGATTGTGACGGGGAGTCCTCGTGATGGGGTATAATTAGATATGGAGGACGGAGCTATGGAGATACCGGTTATCCTCTTGTCCACCCGAAGTCAAAGGCGGTGGTTGACACTAGCGCGAGGCTCAAGATTGCCTCTATGCGAACTTTTTTCGGAGCCGGCTTATCGCGCTTATCTGATGGCAGCTGGCAGTTACAGCTAGCAGCTGGTAAGACAGGTGCATCATCTCACTTTCCCCAGGTCACTCGCTCGTGCATGACATGACGTCCACCGAAACGAGACGGACGACCTTCTTCCGCAGGGCGCATAGCCCGAACGCTCTGTCCCCGCTCGAGACATCGAACTGACCTCGGACGGAAGCTCGGGAACTCAGACTCCGGTTCTCGACGCCAATGCGATCAGAGTAGCGACATCAGGCACGTGCGCGACTACGTGCGTCGTTGCGGCACGCATGCCACGGCTGTTCCCACGCCGGCTTCCAGGGCCGCTCCATGCATGCATGCGCCCTTCCAGGCACCGGCGGGCGACTTTAGGCTAGAGTGGCCCTGTAGGGCGAACATGCCCCAGAAAGGGAATGTTTGCTTTATATGCAGTGTGATGTTCCGAGTAACGGCCAGGCTGCCGACCGAGTCGCGGGGCTCACAGATGCTATGGATACTAGCTTGGTGTGCAAGGTTCCCGCGGCGGGACCGTAGTGGTGGCCTCGATGATGATAACTCCGGGGACACGAGAGTCGGTGTCTCAAGGCCTGGGCGGATGGGGGTTCCCAGTCTTGACGGCGAGGGAGAGATCCGACGTCAGCGGTCAGAGGGCAATCTGTGGACCAGGGTGCCGTCGCCCCTGGCCGTTGACTTGATCCCAAGGTCTTCCAAGAGAAGCACATGGATTTCCTTCCCGAACATTACTTTGTCTAACACCATTATAATATACATGTGACGATAGTATTGGCGGCTGATCTATTCATCTTTCCCACTTTCCTTGACGCACCCTTTCCACTCGGTGTAAGTGTCTGGTAGAGGTTGTCATTCAAAGAAGCTGTATCTCGATCCCTATATTGTCCCCTGAGTCGAAGTTTCTCTTGCGATCGGGCCTACTATTAGCCAATCCGAGGGGGCTGTCTAAGCCTGGGCTATCCGCAAGCCCCAGACAGGCGAATTCGGGGCGGGGGACGGGAGAGTCCCGCCTGAAACACAGCGCACTGTCCAGCGCCATCACCCCTCCACCGCCAAGCATCCACCGGACCCCTGTCGCCCATTTTCTCTGCCCAAACCCAGAACTCAGGGGAGCCCGACCTTTGTCTCACCGCACACCCCAGGATCTCTCTTCCCCCCGCCCCTGGACAGTCAAGCTCCTCCCCCTTCTCGAAGACGCAGCAAACCCCGGATTTGCGCTGCGTGAAGCCGACGTTGATTGTCGCCTTTGCACGAGCCACACAGCATAGCCGTACTCGGAAGCTGTGCCCCTCGCTTCTCCTTGATAGGGGTCGCTGCTACGGGAACTTGCTTCTTGTCACTTGATTGCCGTTTTATATATATATCGCCCCCTCCCGTCAATTCGAGAAGTTGGGATCCTGGTCGGCAGCATTGGAGACCAGCCGGCAGTAGCCACAGGACAGAAGGAGCTGCAGTCCCCTTGCGCCTTCCTCACGAATCGTTCGGTTACCCCAGGTACCCACCCACCTCACTGTGCCTGCCCTCGACGCCGCCTCCCCACCTTCCTCCTCACACGTCCCGCACAACAGGTTCCCCCCCGGCGCCTTGTTCGCACCCGAACGCCATCCCGCCCGAAATGGACGCAAACAACAACCGCCTGTTCCTCAACTTTGGGAATGGCAACGACCGGCTGGTAGCCAACGACCGGGCTTACCCCACGACTCCGTCCACCTTCCCCCAGCCTGTCTACCCGGGCGGCCAGCAACCCGGCCAGCAGGCCGCCACTGGGCTACACCCGCAGCAGCAGCAGCAGCAGCAGCAGTACGCCGCCGGCTATGCTAGCCCCGACTACTTCGTGCAGAACCAGTACCAGCAGCAGCCGCAACAGTACGGCCAGCAGTCTCTCCCCGGGTACCGGTCTGCCCAGAATGTCGGCTACCAGCCGCGGTCTGGCACGCCTGGGACTAACGATCCCAACACCGGCCTGGCCCAGCAGTTCTCCCAGCTAGGCGGTGCCGCCAGGGGGGGTTCTCCCTACGGCGCCGTGCCCGGGCAGCAGCGACCCCGGACCGCCAATGCTCCGGGCCAGCCATATGGCGGGGGCTATGCGAATGCC
The DNA here is from genome assembly GCA_025503055.1 of Sordariomycetes sp. B11D1. NCBI lineage: Eukaryota > Fungi > Ascomycota > Sordariomycetes > Sordariomycetes sp. B11D1. The sequence continues at coordinate 73,527 of JAMFQS010000044.1, read as the reverse complement.
CCTCCCATGCCGACGCAGAGCGCTGCACCCACCGGCGAGTTCCAGCCGGCCCCGGAGCGCAACCCTGACAAGTACGGGTCCAATGCGAACAACAACCAGAAGCGATGCTCTCAACTGGCCGCCGACTTCTTCAAGGACAGCGTCAAGCGTGCGCGCGAGAGGAACCAGAGGTAAGACTGTCTGCTGTCGCATACCCCACATCTTCCCGGGAAGCGCTTGCAATAGGCCACAATGCTGAATTCTTCTTCTCTTTGCAGGCAGAGCGAGATCGAGCAGAAGCTGTCGGACCCCAACCAACCCCCGGCGAGACGCGAGCAGCTCTGGGCGACCCACGGCCGCAAGGAGGGCCAGTACCTGCGCTTCCTGAGGACCAAGGACAAGCCCGAGAACTACAACACGGTCAAGATCATCGGCAAGGGTGCCTTTGGCGAGGTCAAGCTCGTGCAGAAGAAGACGGACGGCAAGGTCTACGCCATGAAGTCTCTGATAAAGACGGAAATGTTCAAGAAGGATCAGCTGGCCCACGTGCGCTCCGAGCGAGACATCCTGGCCGAGTCGGATAGCCCCTGGGTGGTCAAGCTCTACACCACGTTCCAGGACTCCTATTTCTTGTACATGCTCATGGAGTTCCTGCCCGGTGGAGACTTGATGACAATGCTCATCAAGTATGAAATCTTCTCCGAGGACATCACACGATTCTACATGGCCGAGATAGTGCTTGCCATCGAGGCCGTCCACAAGCTCGGATTCATCCACCGGTGAGTTGTTCAGGCCGTATATCTGGAAGGTTAGGAGTGACGCTGACCCCGCCGCAGAGATATCAAGCCCGACAACATTCTGCTCGATCGGGGCGGCCACGTCAAGCTCACCGATTTCGGTCTCTCGACAGGCTTCCACCGGCTACACGACAACACGTACTACCAGCAGCTGCTGCAAGGCCGGTCATCGCGACCCAAGGGCGACCGCAACTCCGTCGCCATCGATCAGATCAACTTAACCGTCAGCAACCGCTCACAAATTAACGATTGGAGGCGCTCTCGGCGATTGATGGCCTACTCTACTGTTGGAACGCCCGACTACATCGCCCCCGAGATCTTCACGGGCCACGGGTACTCGTTCGACTGTGACTGGTGGTCCCTGGGAACCATCATGTTCGAGTGTTTGATTGGCTGGCCGCCGTTCTGCGCCGATGACCACCACGATACCTATAGGAAGATCGTGAACTGGCGCCAGACGCTGTACTTCCCCGACGACATTCACCTGGGTGTGGAGGCCGAGAGCCTGACTCGAAGGTAAGCTTCTCTGTCCCAGGACGTTTTGAGCAGCGGCTAACCTTGCGCAGCCTCATCTGTAACAGCGAGAACCGGATTGGCCGTGGCGGTGCCCACGAGATCAAGGCCCACGCCTTCTTCCGCGGTGTCGAGTTCGACAGCCTGCGCCGCATCCGTGCGCCCTTCGAGCCCCGCCTGACGTCCAACGTCGATACGACATACTTCCCAACGGATGAGATCGACCAGACGGACAACGCGACCCTACTCAAGGCGCAGGCGATCCAGCAGGGGCGGCCGGCCGTTGTCGAAGAGGCGCCCGAGATGAGCCTGCCGTTCATTGGGTACACCTTTAAGCGGTTCGATAACAACTTCCGATAAGGGGCTCCCCTGGCGGGTTGAGTTTGTCCCTTGGAGTCGGGTGGGAGTGGATGCGTGGTGGGAGAAAGTGAGATGGGAAGCGAGAAATAGAGAGGCGTATCTACGAACGTGCGCCTGCCACTCTTTTCGATACTGTTTCTGAGATAGAGTAGCGGCTAAGGGCTTCCCGAGTGGATGGTTAATAGTTTTCGACTGCCAGTCTATGGTGCGATCCATGCTTGTAGCCGAGATGATGCGTATACAATGGAGATATCGAACAAGATAGCGGGACAGCTTTGTGCGGGTATCTGTGATGCTGGAACCTAAGTGTTTCGGGCTTCGGTTTCGACAGCATGATAACTGGAGGACTATGTGCTTAGGTATCATGGCAGGCAAATGATGGAAACATGCAATCAAAGAGATATTACAAGGTTCCGGTATCTCGGTTGTTACATTGAGAGCTAGGTTCTACTGGCGTCGTGCCTAGAGCAACTGATGTGGCATTCCGGTGGTAGTACACGTCGGCGTTGTGCCTTTCTGTTTTGTTCTCTTGCTAGGAATACATAACGCGCTGCTTCTTCGCCTTCCCCATGCTTCGCTCGTACCTTGGGTGGCCCAAGCGAACTTGATGCCTGTCGAAGTCGGGGCATCCGCCTGGCTCTCGGCTTCGCGGTGCTGACTAGGAGCAGCACTGAGACTCTCGTGACGCACGCCGGGCCTGACTTTGACTCTGCCCCGCTCTTCAAAAAGTTCTCGGTTTCTTGCCCCTGATCCTGAGCATCACTCGGGCCTAAGGCGGTTTTCGCGGTCGCCATTCCAAGACCGTGGGTATCCTTCCAAACCTGTGGCTGTCTTCCAACCTGGGTATCCTTCCATCAGAACCTTCTTACCTCACCTCCCCGCCGTCAACCCCGGTGCAGCATTAAACCTCTCCTCCCTCTCCGTCATGAACATCACCTGCACCCAAAACTCCTTGGCATCCACATCCCAGAAGCTGAACTGCCTCTCCCCCCTCTTATCCAGCTCCCTCGCCGGGATCTTGAACCCGACAGTCTCGTACGGCTCCGCCGCAACCAGGAGGTACTGGAACGCCCTATCCGGCTCCTCGACCCTCTGCGTAAACGCATTCATGACCTGCCACTTGGGCTCCACACCAGGCGTCACGTCGGGGAACTGCAGCTGGAACAGCAGCCCCTCCTGCTTCGTCACCGGGTCCCGGATCTTCATAACCTTATACCCCGGCCTCCCGATCTTCACCGCCGTCCTCTTAGGTCCCGAGCCACCCACGACCCCCACCGGCAACCCCGTGACGGGATCGACGTCCCGCCCCCTCCCTTCCTTCTGCTCCTTCGCCGCGCGCCTCGCGAGGTTCGTCTGGTGCTTCTTGCCCTGCGTGTGCGCGAGGTAGCTCCCGTCGTTCTGGTGGACCGTCAGGCAGAGGCGGCACTCGAAGGAGCCGACGTTGTTCTTGAAGAAGTAGGGGTCCTTCTCCGGGTTGATGGTCTCGAGGGCGAGCTTGCGGAGGCGCTCGCGCCGGTCGGCGTTCGTGGCGGACTTGGAGGCCACGCCGCCGCCGCCGAACTTGGAGCCCGCGCGGTTCTGGTAGTCCATCCTGGGCGGGTGTGTTTCGCGGTCGCCGTTTAGTTAGGTGGCAGGTTATCGGAGTGTCTGCCTGAGTGGGTGTTTTCGGGATAGTCGTGGGTGGGTGGTCGATGGGATGGAAGTTATCGGGAGGGCGATGCGGTTGGGTGTCTGGCCTCGAAGAATCATGATGTCGCGGAAAGGCAACTCTAACGCGCCTTCTGGTATTCTCCCTCGGGATTTACCGAGGATCTGCCGCCGCCACCTCCAGCCTATCCCCGGGTATACATGTCGAATGTAGACCCCCATTTCTACGTATAACACCGGGAAAGCGTGGCCCAAACTTTCCACGCTGATGGTCGGGCCCCAAACGTCTACGCGATGCCATGACCTAAACTGCATGTGGCTCCATTGACAAGACTCGACGGTAGAGATTAAACACTGGAAAACGGTACACATTAAACATGGTGTCTCCACAGACGCTCCGCCCAAGCGGCCGACTAACACCACGATCCCATAACACCAAACACACCCTACCCGAGAGCCACTCTCTATCCGAGAAGACTGTCCTTCGGCAGCAAGCCCCAGCTCCCACCACACGCACACTTCCTCTGCTGCGACAACACGTACGTAAACCCAGGCCGCTGGCTCACAACATCCTCCATGACAGAAGCACACCTCACGCACCGCCTCCACTGCCCGCTCCAAACCGGCACGCCCGCCACGAATCCCCCTCCCGCGCTGTCCCGGCCCGCCACGTCCGTCGGCGACATGGCGACCTTCCTAAACATATCAACGTACTTGTCCGAAGCCCTCTTCTGCTGCAGGCTCGCCTCGTTGTCGGACGCCACCTCCAGCAGACTAAAGTCCTTGAAGAACAGCTTCGAGGGATCGAGCGACGCGCGGAAGGCCTTCAGGTGCGTCGCGAAGAAGGGGCCCAGCACGGCGCGGAACATGGGGTGGATCCCCACGCCGAGGAGCATGCTAAGCTCGCACTGCAGCTGCGCCGTCTTCATCGCGGCGTCGAAGTGCTTATTCGTCGCGGCGCCCTCCCTAGGCGGCGGCTGGTTCGTGGCCTTACTCACGACCGCCGCGAGCGCCGTCGAGTACGTGGAGCGAATCTCCTTGCCGAGGTTGTTGAGCAGCTTCTCGAACTCGGCGGAGTTGACGACGCTCGAAGACGTGATCTGCTGCATCCGCTGGTAGGCCCTGTGCAGCGGCCCATGGGGCGCCTTGCCGTCCGCCCCGGGCCGCTGCCCGTTCTTCTGCCAGTAGCCGACGACGCTGTTGCCGAGGTGCTCGAGGTGCTGCAAGCGGCGGCAAACCGCCACGAGGAGGCCGCGCGTCGAAGAGCAGAGGACGAGGTGGAGCGCCACGTTGTTCTGCTTCTGTAGGAAGGCCGAGATCTCGCCGAAGGCCTGCTCCTTAATCAGGGTAATGAACTTGGGGTCGTAACAGAGGCTGAACAGAGAGTCGGCCAGCCACGCCAGCAGGTCGATCGACCAGTTTGCGCAGCCCGCCAAGGCGTCCACGACCTCTACATCTCGTATCAGCAACCTCAAAGCCAAGCAAACAATATGCGACGCAGAGTAAAAACGTACCGGGATCATCCAACGGGCTCATCTTCTCTCTGATATTCATCGGAGTGTTGCTCGCAATGGTGATCAAAATGACTATATTTCTCGCGTTCAATGCGAGTGACGCGAACTTGCTCCCAAAGGCCCGGGCCTTGTACTGGCCGTGGAAGCCGAGGTGGTTGGTGATGCTCAGGCACATCTGGAGGTGGGTATTCCTAACAAGTTTGTCATGGTGCGACTCTTCAGAGTAGTCGACGGGCACCTTCAACATCGTAATGACCTCGTTGGTGAAGTCATAGGTGAAGCCTGGCACAAGTCAGGAGTGCTCAGTTCGGGGATGGGGCCAAGACGTACGCTTCTTATCGACGAACGACCTCGCAACAGCGAGCACATCGTCGAACGTGGTGCCATAATATATTGCGGAGCCTGCGGCCACGGTAAGAGCTGCTAGCACGGGGAGATATTGGGCTAACTCAGTCAGCAGCCGTGCTCCATGGCAAAAGACACTGACAGTCCTATTTAAAACCCGACAACTTACAGTCTTGGTTAGACTCGCCAATGTCCCCTTGGGTATACTGAAGCGGCTTCCACTTGACCTCGCCATCTGGGCACAGTTGGACCAACGACGCGCCCGTAGGTGATAGGACGGTTTGTAGGGCTGCCATAAACGCCGTTAGTCCATGTCCCCCTATTCAACAGGGCGACACTATCCCCAGCACAACTTACATGGCGAGGGTTCGGTAAAGGAGAATCCGACTTGGTGCATGCTCATGATCCGTTCCGTGCTCCGCTCGGTGTAGATCTCGGCCATTGTAAGGCGGTCACGGTACTCTACGGTGCCATCCGCAAAGGTGATGCAGACAACCTTGCTCTGCGTGGTAGGTTGGAGGCCCAAGATGGCCTTGTTGAACGTGATGGATTCTTGCCGCCGGAGCCTTGTCGTTGTCTGGAGTACGGTTATTAGTAGCATGGCCGTGAATTGAGCCACACATAAGCAGGACATACAGGTAATTCGGGCGCAGGATTCTGTCTCTGGCCTCCTAATGACGAGAATGCCGGATGCACCGATTGCTTCTGGTCGGTCAAGACTTGCCAGCGGTCAATGGTACTCTGAGGCTCCTGGTATGGAGAGTCCGGTGAGCCAACATGGGACCTGACGATCAGGACAAGGGGGGGCGACCGCGATTGGGCGTCGCTCTCTAACGTCGAAGGAAGCATCTCGATCGCGGAAAGCAGGCCCATGGAGGCATCCGAGGCAGAGTCGTTTGGTCCAAGCTGGTGCCAGCTCGTCGATGCGAGACGGCGGTCAGAGAGAGAGGGGTTTAGGGGAACAGTTCCCGGGGGCTGCTTATCCGCCGTGGCCTGGCCCCACTGGATACCGAGTTTCACGAGGCGCATCTGCTTCGATGCGTTTACCAATACGACGAACAAGAAGTCTGCTCAAGAGAATTAGTATAATCGTAATGAGAGGGGGGTCCGCAAGGAATCGGGCGATGGGCTGGCGAAGCCTCGCTAGAACTTACTCCTGTCTGAGCATATCGATGCGTGGGTAATGAGGTCGTCACTGCTGCTGATCCTCTCTATGTCAAGCGACGTCTCTTCCACCCGATTGTTGTTCTGAGAGAAGAATAGCTTCGCCTGGCCGTTTGCCGTGACGCACACCAGCGCGCTCTTGGAGGGGTTTGGATGGAAGGGCCCAAAGCTATGGACGAACGAGCTGTCGTAGCGGTACCGCGAGCCATCTTTGACGGCAGGGCCGTGAAGGACGTTATACTGCCGGCCCGGGGGTGTGAGGCTCAGCCAGTAGCATCCGACAATGGCGTTGAGATCGTCTACCGGATCGGCGTCCCACTTGCGGAAGAAGTACGGCCGGTTGAGAGCAATGGAGAAGGTTAGAAGGGCTACCCTGCCGACGGCGTCGATGATGGCGAGCTCAGGAATGCTCGTGGAGCTCCAGGAGAGGTGGACTAGGGGGATGTGTTCGGAGCCGGAGACCAAGTCGCACCGGGTGGGTTCGCTAAGCTGCCACGAGCCGTTGTCGGGGTCGCAGCGGAGATACCTGAGCTCGACGAAGAGGCCATCGTCGGTTATGGAGGCGACGGTGCCCAGCTTGGACCATGCGATGCGTCTGCTGAGAGTCAGCATGATGAGATCTAAGACAACGCGCGCCTCGTGAGAGGGGAGAACGGGTGCACGCACTGGCAACAGCCGCGCCGGCGCTGTTCGTCAGCTCGCCAGCGAAGCTCGGTGGCCAAGGGCCCCATGGTGAGATCAACGCCCACATCTTCGCCAAAGAGGTCGTCGACGTTGGGCATGACATTGGACATCTGGTTTGGCAGAAACGATAGGCCGTTCGGCCCCGCCTGAGGCTCAGCCGGAAGCGCCATCGGGGGCCGAGAGTGAGGAGGTGAGGGGAAGCGACGAGAGCGGGAGGGGGATATAAGTGTGAGGGTATCAAGGCGCAAACGGACAAGCGGGAGGGGACATTGAGATGGGGTTGGGAGGAGATGTTGCTTGAACAAGGGTTATAAGCGTCGCAAGGGCTCGCCAAGAGTGCGAGGGGGAGAGATGAGGCTCAACGAGTCCGATCTACGGCGGTTGAAGATGCTCGCCTACGGATCGCGATCGGCAACCCGCAGACACCAGACGGCTCTCCTAGGCGGGTGAGCAGAAGCTACCAGGTCCGTGGTCTGGGAGGCTCACTCCCTGACCAGACACATGTGTGCCCGGTTCACTTGGCGAGGCGGGCGGGCGCGTGTGCGCGGAATTGGGGCGCGGTAAGGATGAAGGAACAGCCCGTGGTGTCTGCGGAATGAGCCGCGTGCCATCGGGAATGCCTGGAGTCGGATATGGCTAGGCCCAGCAGGAGCTGCAGGTGGGTACACTCCAACCTCACGTCTCCTCGCCGGGCACTGTGGTGTGGTGGCGCGGGAGCTGTCAAGCCACGCGGTGGCTGGAAGACGCCACGCCACCATGTGACGAGGTCTCCATCGTGTTTAGTCACTCACCCCTCAGCCCCAGCCCCAGATGGTGCCTTGACCAGCACGCACCCACCCTCCACCCCGACCACCGAGCGACCTGCATACAGAGGGTCCCGATTCAGCAGGGATGCCGGCTGTCGTTCGTTGTCGGCGCAGGCGGTGGAGCAGTGGGGCGAACGGTGGGCCCAGCAACGGGAACACTTGCGCAGGGCCGCCCACGGTTGTGTTGGCCAACGAAGACGGCGCGGCCTCTGACGCCCTTTTCCGGCGTGTGCCTTTCTCGCTCTCCATCGCTGCCCATCTGAGACATGGATCGTGTGTAGCGTTGTCGGGAGAGCAGTTCGTCATGATCAGGTCGAATAGAGAACGCTAGCCCTTGAAGCAAAGCCGCCTGGCGGCCGGTCACTAGGAGGTAGCGAGCAGCTGCTGACATGCCTCGGAAAGCGAGCCGGTCTTGCAGTGGTCGAACTTGGTCCCGGTCCCATTGTTCGGACCTTGTTCGTCCCTGGCCCCGTTGAACGCCCTTGTTCGGCCGACGGTTCTCCTTTCGTCGTTTTGCCCGCCGCCTTGTCCGTGCTGCTATCCAAACAAACACGGGGGCAAAGCGGTTGAGATCCAAACACGGCGTCAAGGGCCGAACCCATCGAAGTTGCCGTAATCGCCATCGTCCACCTTTTTATTTTTTTCCCTCACTTGGCCATAACCTGCTTCCATAATAATAATAGTCCCGCCTCGAGCGCCGCCAACAACGTTAACACGGCGCCAATTCATAGCCCATCGCCTAATCGCTCGCCCATTCTCCATTTTACTCGCACTCGACCACAGTCCTCCGTCCTCCGCGGCAGGAGAGCAGCCAGATATTAGTCCGCCCGGCCCCAGACCCAATCCCCTTGGCCCCGTCGCTCGCCCTCTTCTCCCTCTAGGGACCAGCCGAGACGCAAGCTCAACGCTCGGCCCGCTGTTTGTGCATTGCCATCTCCTCGCCTGCCCTCTCATCTCTCCTTTGAACCTTCTCCCTCCCATCCCCGCCGAAAAGCGCCTTTATTGCCTCCGGATCCGCCCAACAATCCTGATTCCGACCCGCCGTTGACGGAGTCCGCCACACACTCCCGTCTCATCCAGTAATTCTACCGAGCCAGACTCGCGCTCTATATCAACTTTCGGCACCATTGCCAACAGCGTCGCCATTCGGAGACATACACGCCATACCCTTCTTCGAAACCCGTTCGTCCACGTTCCGTCCGTTCGGCCATCCTGCCGACGACCCCGTTCAATGAGCGATAATTTCGCCAACAAATTCGTACCTTGGGCAGTCATGACGGCCAGCTAGAGCCATCTTCTTTGAATAGTTTTCTTATATCCGGCTTCCCCCCCCAGCCAGCTCCCTAATCTACATCCGAACCCCTTAACCCGCCCGTCTAGACCGGCCTCAACCCCGGCCGATACGCGCACGTCCTTCACCGAGCATCATGGCCCCCGAGGCCCAAGAACGCGCCCAGCACGGACATGGCGAGGACCGCCAGATGTTGTCCACGCCGCCCGACTCGACAACGCCCTCCTCGATCCCCTCGTCGCCACTCTCCATGCTCTCCAAATCGCCCTCGCTCCCGGGGTCCCCCCTCGACGACAAGGTCCCCGAGGACCGCTACCCGACCCCGACCGCCTCGAGCCTCCCCTCCGGCTGTCAGTCCCCGCTGAGGCCCGCCCGCTGCGACGCCGAAATCCGCGTCAACATCAGCGCGCCGCCCCCTCCCCGCGACGGCCAGCCGCCGCCCAAGAAGCGCAAGATCGCCCAGCCGAAACCCCGGATAACCGAGTACCTCGACCTCAGCTCCCCGGCCATCGACGACAAGGCGACCGAGGAGCGCGCCCAGCTCGACCGCCTCCTCAACGTCCTCCGCAAGAAGAAGAAGATTGTCGTCATCGCGGGGGCTGGCATCTCCGTCTCGGCTGGTGTTCCCGACTTCCGCTCCAGCACGGGCCTGTTCGCCACGCTGAAGTCGCAGCACAAGCTCAAGGGCTCGGGGAAGCACCTCTTCGACGCGGGCGTCTACCGCCACGACTCGTCCACACATTCGTTCCACATGATGGTCCGCGAGCTCGCCGCCCTCACGAGCCGCGCAACTCCGACGCCCTTCCACCAACTCCTCGCGTCCCTGGCGAGCGAGGGCCGCCTTCTGCGCCTGTACACGCAAAACGTCGACGGCATCGACACGGGGCTCGAGCCGCTCGCCACCACGGTGCCCCTCAACACCAAGCCCCCCTGGCCCGTGACCATCCAGCTACACGGCGGTCTGGAGAAGATGGTCTGCACAAAGTGCTCCGACCTGGCGCCCTTTGACGGCGACAAGTTCACAAGCCACGAGCCGCCCCTGTGCCACGCGTGCGAGGCGCAGGAGGACCTGCGCGTCAACTTTGCCAACAAACGCAGCCAGGGCATCGGGCGCATGCGGCCCCGCATCGTCCTCTACAACGAGCAGAACCCGGACGAGGACGCCATCGGGTGCGTCAGCATGGCCGACATCCGAAGCCGCCCGGACGCGGTGCTGGTCGTGGGCACGAGCCTGAAGATCCCTGGCGTGCGCCGCCTAGTCAGGGAGCTGTGCCAGGTCACGCGCGGGAGGCGCGATGGCTTCACGGCGTGGATAAACGTCGACCCCGTGCCGCCCGGCGCCGAGTTCCGAGACTGCTGGGACCTTGTGGTCAGGGGCGAGTGTGACGACGTGGCGTGCAGGGCTGAGCTGCCGAGGTGGGATGACAGGGAGGGGGAGAAGGCACAGGAGCTGAGCGAGGCGGACGTGCGGGAGAAAGAGAGGACTTTGCGGAGGTCGTCGGTCGAGGTGCGGCTTCCGCGGTCGTCGTCTGCCCGCGGGGAGTACGAGGCGCCGGGCGAGAAGGCCGTCGAGCGCGTCCAGGGGATGCCTACACCCATCTCGAGCCCGAGACTCGCGGCTTCCAAGGCGCCCAAGACGCAGAGCAAGCTTAGCTTTGGGAGGAACGTCCCCCCGCTTCCCGCCGCGGCCGCGAAGACGCAACCCAAGAGGACGACGTTGCCCGACAGGCCGCGCGCGGGGCCCGCCGCGCCCAAGAGCAAGGCCAAGGCCAAGACGAAGCGCGAGGCGCCGCCGTCGCACACCGTCAAGGATGCCTTCCGGACCGTCAAGGCCGCGGCGCCGGCCCAGGTCGGGAAGGCCACCAAGGCCAACCCGCCTGCTCCTGTCCCCACGCCGAAGAGGGAGCCCGCGGACGACGACTCGGAGCTCTCGGAGCTGGGGTCGTCGCCTGACGTGTCGGGGGGGTTGCCGCCGCTTAGACCCGCTGCTCAAGAGGCGAGGAGGGTGTCGAGTGGGCGGGAGTGAGTGGATCCGTGTCTATAGAGGAAGCGGGGGAGTTTATTGCGGGGGAGGCATCGTTACCCTCGGAGTCGTTTTGTTTCTTTGTCCACTTTTGGACTAGGGATCAGTGGATACTGCGGTGTGTGGAAGATATCCATAGAGGGAGTCTATACAGAGGAATCGAGAGAATTCTTGTTGGCACTTCGCTTCGTGTAGCCCGTCTTCGTGACAGGGACTCCGTTGTCTCGGTGACCATGACGCCGCGGTCCGTCCTACAGCTGGGAGATGGGTTTGATGGCACATGCACCCTTCTAAACGTAGGCCGGCGTCGAATGCGATATCCCTCAGCTACTACTAACACTTGCTCGGGCTTTATAACATCTCTTGGCCGTCTGAAGTTCAGCCAGCTCCATGGCATCCATACAACGCCGCCCCCCTCCCCGGCGAGGAATCCGTCACCTTCATCCCCAACCAAAACCTCGCCCAAAGGGTTCAAGAGACACACGCACCGGTCTACAGAAATCAACGGTAAAAAGCAAAGTCACTGAAGAATCTTCGACGTTTCATAAATACCAGCTAACGGTACACGCCTCGATACACCCCCGGCCCAGCCCTCCCATTCGCTGGCTGCAAACCTTTCATGATCGAATAGAAAACACCTTTCCCCTCTACAGGATCCCCTAATCCTCATTCCAACAGCGCCGTATTATGCAGAAGATGCCCGCTGGCCGACGCCTCTGGCCAGCCCTTTCCTGTCCATCAACTCGTGTCCGAAAGAGAGTGAAACGAAGTACATACAGCGTCGTGAAGAAAGGGCAACTCAGAAACGCAAAAAAGCCCACGTCGCTGATGAAAATGGGGCACGGATAAACGCCTCGCTGTTGATGATGAACCACTATAGAAAAGACGACAGATAATGTGACAGTTGAGGACGTCCAACCCGATGCCAAATGCAAGAAAACAGACTCCGGCGCCACCATGGTGTATATCCCGTACAATGCCAGTTCTATCCTTCATCCAGACCCCTGCTACGGAGGCGGAACCGGCGGCTACGCCCCGTTGGTGCGAGAAACAGAGGCGCTCCCCCCGCCGTCCCGGCGCTCTTTTTTCTCGCTCTCGACTATCTTCCTGTACAGTGCGCTGAGGCTCGACGCGGTCGCCGGTCTCTCGGTAGGCCAAATGTCCGCCAAGAATTGCCTGCAACGAGTCGTTAGTACTCAGGTCATGCGGCATGCTGGCCGGATATGTCCTCCTGGGTTTGCTTACCAAAACCTGTTGATAAGCGCCGGGTCGAGCTTGTCAACCCGCGACTTCTGCTCCAAAAAGTCCCCAATCACAAGCAACTCTTCCTTAAACCTTGCTGCCCTATCTTTCGAAGACTTAACGGTCTCCTTGGTTGTGGAGAGGATGCTCTCAATGTTGGATCTGACGGGCTTCAGGATGAACCAAAGCATGGCGTCTTCATCCTGGCTCCTCTCTTCCGGCGAATCACCCATACGCCTGAGTTCCGCGAGCCGGTTCAGAGCCTTGGCCCGACGCTCTTCTGCCTCCCGATCCCTCTCCTTCGGGCGACGGTCTTCTCGACGATCATCACGTCGACGATGGTCCTCGGAATCCCGTCTCCGGTCATCCGAATACCGGCGGCGAGAGTCATCCCGGCGGGGGTCATCGCGCCGAGAGTCATCACGCCGACGCGGGTCGTCAACGCGTCGGTGCTTGTTGCGCGATCGGTCGTCGGGATCGTCACGGTACTTCCGCTTGTGACTGCCTGGCGATGCATCGTCTCCATAGGCCCTTCGTCTCGGATCTTCCGCGCGCCTTCGTTCACGATCACGATCACGGTCTCGCTCACGGTCTCCCCGAGCCGCGCCGACCTTGCGCTTCGACTCCGCCCTAGAACCATCTCGGTCGTCTGTGATGCTGTGAGAGCGACGATGGCCGTTGCTAGCACGATCTCGCTGCTGGCTTCCCTTCTTTGTCATGCTCGGTGCGGGAGACGCACGATGGCCATTCACCAAGGACTGCTTCTTCCGATGATGGCCATCAACAGCTCTCTGCGCGGCTGGATTGTCCGTGTGTTTCGCCTCGAGAACAGAAAATAGGTACTCCGCTCGGCGCGTTAGATGCACCGCTCCTGGTGCCTTCATCTTCTTATCGCCAACCTTGTCCCGCTCCTCCTTCTTCCCAATGCGGTGTTCTTCGAGGAAGAACTTGTTCCCCATTTCGAGGACGGGGTCGTCGCGAATTTGCGTCCAGGCACCGAATCCATGCCTGTCGATACCCACAAGGAGCATCCCGTCTTCCTTGGCACCCCATTGACAGCTATAATTAGCGGCCTTAGTAGCCTCGGGCAGTCGGAACGTTCGCCATTCGCCATGCGCCTTGATAACCTGTCGTAAGAGGCGAAGCTGTGGCGGCCGCTCCAAGGGTGTCTCGGCGTTGACCTTCTTGAGATCACCGAAATCAAAGAGAATCGCCTTCTTGTCCTTCTTTCCCAGGGCCTCGCCGTTCTTCTCCGCTTGGGCCTCGTCGACAGCCTGTTGACAAGCCTTGACGAGGTCGTCCAAGAACGACCTGATGAAATCACGATTGCGGTCAGCCAGCTTGGCATCCTGAAGGATCTCATCGCCTCGCTCGTCCATGCAGCCAAAGCGCAGGAATGCTCGAATAAGGTTCCGCTGTTCCTTCTCTGTGAGCGGGCGATTGGGGTCCTTCAGCAGGGCGCGCTTCTGTTCGAGCTCTCGCTCCTTTTGCAGCTCCCGTTGCCGTTTCTTAGCAAGACGATCAGCCCTGTCGGATTCCACGTTGCGATTCTTCATCGTTGCCCGACGGGGTGCATTCTCTTCGGCTACCTTCGCCAGGTACTCCTCGTGCTTTTTCTTTTCCTCTTCGGCCTTGATCTCTTCGAGACGGTCCTGTGGGATAATATTATCCCAGTCAAGAGTGCTGTGATCGACCTCGACATCATGAACTTGCATCCAGTTGTCCCAGTTGATGCCACCACTGCTGAGGTTGATCTTGTCATCAATCTGAGTCTTAGTGACTTCGGCGTTCTCAAGGATCGAGTCGATATCCAGCTGCTCCAGTCGCTCCTGGTTGCCTGTCTGTTCGAACATCTTCTGTGATCGCACCTTCAGGACCTGCTGTATGTCTTGCGATGACGTGGGTCCATCGACCTTGAGGCCCTTCTTGTTAAACTCCTCACGGAAAGCCTTGCCGTCATCAGTCACGCCAGCCTGGATTGCAAGATACTCAAGGAGCAGTTTGTTGCGTGCACGTTCCAGGACCTCCTCTTCCACTGTTTCCTTTGAAACAAGGCGGTAGATGTTGACGGGTCGTTTCTGCCCGATGCGGTGGGCACGAGCCATGGCTTGCAGATCCGCTTGCGGATTCCAATCCGAGTCAAAGAGGATGACAGTGTCTGCCGTCATCAAGTTGATCCCGAGACCGCCCGCTCTGGTTGAGAGCAGGAAGCAGAAGTCCTCACTCCCCTCGGCATTGAAATGATTAATAGCCATGCGCCGAGGACCAGACCCAATGGTACCATCGAGCCTCTGGAACTTGTAGCCTCGGAAGCTGAGATAGTCAGCGAGAATGTCAAGCATCTTGACCATCTGACTAAAGATGAGTACGCGGTGACCGTCTGCTTTCATCTTCGTAAGGAGTCCGTCAAGTAGCATCATCTTGCCGCTGCTCGTGATGAGTCCCTTGATGTAGTCCTCACGACGGGTGCTACCGGCGAGAACCCTCTCCTCCACACCTGGAAACATGTAAGGATGGTTACTGATTTTCTTCAGCTCCATCATGATATTCAGGAGCGACGCGTTCTGGCCGCCAGCATCGCGGAGGGCAGAATAGTTCCTTGTCAGTACGTTTTTGTAGTACTCGAGCTGGACATCGGACAGCACTACGCGAAGAATTTTTTCGGTCTTTGGCGGAAGGTCTGACTCGACAGTTTCTTTGGTCCGCCGCAGGATGAAGGGCGAGATGGAATTGTGGAGTTTGGCAAGTTCCTCTTGCGCGTCAGACGCAGAGAGAGATTCTAGATCGCCATCAATTGAGACCATGCCGGGGTTCAGGAAGTCGAGGAGTGCCGCCAATTCACCGAGGTTGTTCTGGATAGGCGTTCCGGTGATGAGGAACTTGGAGGGAATGCCGAAGTTGAAGAGTTTGGAGTAAAGCTGGGATTCCCGGTTCTTGAGACGGTGAGCTTCGTCCACGGCGAGGACCTGGAACTTGATGGACTGGAGGAATTGCCAATCAGCGAGGATGTAGTCGTAGGAAGTAACGAGCACGTTGAATTTGGGCTTCTTCGGATTGCCATCAACGAGGAGCTCGTTGTCCCGGATGATGCGACGGGCTGAGTCGGGCCCAAGGTAAACGACATAATTCAGATCAGGTGCCCAGTTATTGAACGTATCGCACCAAGCGGGGATCACGCTCAGCGGTGCAACGACCAAGAATGGACCTTCCTGAAGGCGGTCGTGTCGTAACCAGCTCAGGAATGAAACCGACTGAACAGTTTTTCCCAGGCCCATCTCATCTGCTAGGATCACGTTGATACCACGCGTCCAATTCAGGGCGAGGAAGTTCAAGCCCCTAAGCTGGAAAGGGCGGAGCTCCCCACCAACGACGTAGTCGGGCTGGGTCTCTAGCCGCTTCATAACCGACCTCGTCGCTGGGTTGCTTTCCTTGCGGTCCGAGATCCACGAGCGCGAGGAACGATCCAGGTATTGATCAATGTTGTCCTGGAACATGGGGCTGATGTCGGATGCCAGCTCCCACGTGCATTCGTCATATGTAAGCCCCTTCCATTTGACGTAGTACTCGGAGCCGTTCTCGCCGGTGCGAACGGCAACGATGCGCTCGACCTTCGTATAGTCTTCGAGGGCCTCTTCATCTTTCTCCCGGTCAAGGAAGTACTGCTCTCTGCTTTCCGGAGGGGTATCGTCATTGTAGGTGACATCGAGTTCGTACTCGACGATCTTCCTGAAGTAGTTCTCAAGTCGCCGATGACCGCGGACGTCCCGAAGGGTTTCGAGACTTTCCCAGGTGTCGTGAAGGTGCGACTTGCCCTGCCACTTGATGAAATATTCGAAGTCTTGTCTGCGCGAATGGATTGAAATTTCGACGCCATCCTTGGGCCGGTGCCGCATGATCTTTTCGATATAGGGCCTCGTATCGATGTATTCCTCTTCCGCATAATCGACGGCGAGTGAAAGCTCGTCCTCCTCATCGCCGCTGCTTTCTTGGTACGCACCCTGCTGCACTTGCGCAGCCCGACGGCTGGACCACCGCTTCTCCGTGTAGGCCGCACCAGACTGTTCCTCGCGCTGGCGACGGGCCTTCCTTTGGAAAGTCTTGGCGCGAGCTCCGCCATAGTTGTCAGAGTCCGAATCGGAGGGGGATGGTTGGCGAGAGGGCGTCGCTCGTTTGGAGGCTGATAACATATGTTAGTTGGTTGACGAATAGACCACTGGGGTAGCCACCGGAACACGGATGAGACGCACCTGGTCGGGAGGCCCCGAGACGCCGTTTTTTTACCGGCCTCCTCACAACAGGTTCGTCATCGTCCGAGTCGGTATTGGAATCAGATACTGCCTAGAAGAGAATAACGCGTTAGCAGGGCCGAGAGCGCGTAGGTAGGTGTAAGGGCGACTAACAAATCTTCGGGCTTGAGTAGCGCGACCCTATAACGACGATGCTGTGTTAGCCCGACCTAGAGTTAGGTGTCGGTGAGAGTATTGTTATTATCTTACGCTACGCCTTAGACCGTACAGTTCGGGGTTCTGCTGGATGTATGTGTCTTCGGCAGGAGACTTGCGCTTGGAGGATCGACGAGACGATAGTGAGGCGGAGCGACCGTCGCGTTCGTGATCAGATGGGGGGGAAGGGGCGCCTTCATCCATGTCGAAATCCCCGTCATCGGAAGCATCGTCATGGGTCGATGCACTGTTGGCCTCGCCGTCCGAGGCTAACGCATCGTGGGCGATGTCATTCTGGGCCGGGAGCTCCTCCGGGTCCGAGGAGGGCACTCGTGTGTCAGGGTCGGCAACGACGACATCTTTGGCATCGGAAAGGTCACTGTCCGAGTGGTGGTCACCCGTGTCGAATTCAGTCGACATAGTAATCGGCGGAGGTATAAGTCCGTTCACCGGACCGGCCTCCGGAGATGAACTCATATCGGATGGAGATGGAAGAGCTGCCTGCTGTGGATGATGACGGTTAGCAAGCGTTGCACGGGGATAGCAGCGAAGAGCGAGGCATGGGCAGACGGAGACGAGTCTCGCGACCAAAATGAAGTATTAGAAGGCGGGAAAAGCCGTGGATCGAAAGCATGATCCGCGTCGTCGCATTCCCGGATGGTCCCCGATGGCCGCGAGGCTGACGGTGATGGAAGATCAATTGCGCGCGGCATGGGACCAGCAACGGTCAGAAGACATGATGAGCGGGTCAAAGCCATCGATAACACTCGTTTTCATCAAGCCAATCCATTGTATGAGGTTTCCATCGCCTTTCCGGGCTGATATAGGCGCGGCAGGTCGCCTCTTACACTGGGATCGGCTGGGGAAGACGAGGTTCCGACTTCGCCCAACAGGTGCTCAAGCGAGGGGAAAGCAGAACACGGAACATACGAGTCATGGATGATAGACCACAGGCAGCCAATGTGAAGAAGAATATGAGTGTGTCGAAAAGACCGACGATACAAAAGGGGTCGTCGAGTTGCGATGAGTGGAGGTGGAATAGGACTGAAATTGATCGTGGTGCGGTTGTGGTGGGTATTGCCAAAAAGCACGGGTTGGAAGGGTGGCAGGGAAAAGAATTGGGCAGTCTAGGATTTAGTGGGGACAGCCGAGCCAGGAGGAACTTGGGAGGGTGGGGAGAAGGCTGAGGTAATGAACCTACTTGCCTGTACAGAGGCGACCTCCGGCTGGCCATTCAGGTGCCTGCCTGCCCCTACGACTCTCAACCGGTGCTGTGCCGCAACTGCACGCATACGCATACAACGTCCATCCCAGGCAAATGCCAGCCTGTTTATCCTCAAATTGCCAATCTTTCATTATTAGGCCTGCCATACTTCTCATCATATCATCTTGTCCAAGTGGAACTCATACTACGTTGCTCGGCTCAGAATGTCCAATTCTGGCTACATCCATGACTTCCAATCGATCTAGACGTCGGCCTCGACGCTACTGGTATCGCGCTCCCCATACCCTCAAGTGAGCAATAATCATATCATCGTACCCACCGACAAGGGCAATGTATGTTGGTTTCGCCAAGTCTATTCCTGCTCGTATTAGTAAACTCGCCGTTCCCCGACCTGGACACCAAACAGCTGGGCGTCACGGAAGCTAGCGTATATATATATCCTTTCGAAAATGGAAGTCTGGACCCGAAATCTACTATGGGAGATGGGTCACGGTCACCGATATAGGTGGTGATGTGGGAGCCTTGATAGAACAATTCCCGCGGTATGGGCCTCCAGTGTGTGCCAAAGCCGGCATCCATCAGCTCTTCGATGAGATGCCCGTCGCCGTCGACGCTGATGTGAGCACCCATCTCTCTCTTAAAAAAGAATATATTGGTTAACAAAGTACAGGAGCGGCCACATGGTCCTATTCCTTCGAACTGGATGACCCCGTTCTCAACTTAGCTTGCGCCAACCAGGAAGATAGACACCGAGTCTCGGACCGGCTCATTCACCGGCATCTCCAACATCGCCCCCGCGAATGTGACGGGCATCGGTGAGACTTGTCTTCGATTATGACTTTCCCCTAGTACAGGTATGTAGGAATATCCGTGAAAAAACGTCGATATAGCGGAGAAGCGGTTTGAATTAGAAAATCAGGACTTCTTTGGGATAGCAAAAGTGTCAGACTACGATACTCTCCAACCACCTCTTATTATGGCTTGGCAGCCTTTCGCAGGTGTACAAACCTTGACAGCTGATAAGCGAATGCTCTTGCCTCAGAGTCTCGTGGTTGTTGGGCCACGTCTCCATATCCGGTGCATATGCCAGTTGCTACCGTTTTAGTGAGCAGAACTCGGCCGAGATATTCTATATGCCAAGTGCTGCCAGCTGGTCCCGCTATTGGAGCATCCACCTCACTATAGACCACATTATCTGGGCGCCCGTATCAACATGCACCCGACTGTGACTCGACTTTGATCAAGGAAAGTGCACCGGAGGAGTGAAGGGCATCAGTCGCCGAATTGCCGACGATCCGAGATGCAGGGATACGGACGTGGGCCTGGCGAGTGTGCAGCAGACAAGCGTGAGAGCGACTCAGGAGCCAGCAAAATTTGATTACTCGCCAGACCCCACTTCCACACCATCGGCCCGCTCCTGTGTGAACCCGACCCCACGCCGGGACAAGAATATCAAAACTCGTTTTCGCCTACTCGCTCCGTCCTAGCTGTCGCCACAGACACCCCGGAAAACCACCCGCGATTGAAGAAGAGAGACACCGTACGTCAAAACCACCGTCCCATATCCAAGTTCGAGCGGCGCCCGCGCGCGAGTATCTCTGCCACCCCGCTGCCCGACACTTTTGCCCTCGCTACAACCCCACCCTGTGACAACAGCCCTAATATTCTTCGCCCAGTCTGCCCAGCAGCTCGCGCATCATGGCGGACAAACTCACTCGGTACGTCGCCCTCCATTCGCACCCGATGACTCCTGGTCCTTTTCGTCGTCTTCTAACTCTCGTTGCCGTCCAACAGTGTAGCTATCATAAATAGCGACAAGGTAGGACTTGACCGCGCTGCCCCGCGTCTGATGCGCTGCCCCGCCATCACCGCCGCCGTCACGCCGTCTGGAACTCGACGTCACTGACTGACACGATTTCTTCTCTTTTTCGCCAAAACATAGTGCAAGCCCAAGGTTAGTCTCCAATCACGTATCCTTCCATAGCCATCATCCACCTGTTCACTTGCTAATCTCGACTTCCTACACTAGAAATGTCGCCAGGAATGCAAGAAGTCCTGCCCCGTCGTCAGGAGTGGCAAGCTCTGTATCGAGGTCACCCCCGAGTCGCGCATCGCCTACATCTCCGAGTCCCTGTGTATCGGTTGTGGTATCTGCCCCAAGAGGTGCCCCTTTGATGCCATCACCATCATCAACCTGCCCACCAACCTCGAGACCCAGGTCACCCACCGGTACTCGGCCAACAGCTTCAAGCTCCACCGTCTCCCCACCCCGCGTCCCGGCCAGGTCCTCGGTCTCGTGGGAACCAACGGTATCGGAAAGAGTACCGCTCTCAAGATTCTCAGCGGCAAGCTGAAGCCCAACCTCGGGAAGTTCGATAATCCCCCTGACTGGGAAGATGTTATCAAGTACTTCCGTGGCTCCGAGCTACAGAGTGAGTCCCTCGCGTGTACCAGAACTAGCCTCATATGCTGACAACACGCCCGAAGACTACTTCACCAAGCTCCTCGAGGATGACCTGAGGGCCATCGTGAAGCCCCAGTACGTCGACCAGATCCCGAAGACGATCAGGGGCCCCAACAAGTCTGTCAAGTCCCTCATCTCCTCTCGTGCCTCGCTTGGCAACTTCAAGGAGGTCTGCGACACCCTCGGTGCGTTTCCCTCCCCATTTATTCACACGCCTTGTCATCGACCAGCCACCTGACCAATTCATAGAGCTGAACCACATCATGGATCGTGAGGTCCAGCACCTTTCTGGTGGTGAGCTCCAGCGCTTCGCCATTGGTACCGTCTGTGTCCAGGGCGCCGACGTGTAAGTACTATTCCTCGCCGAAGACGGATGTACCTCAATGATATTGACCTTAACTCTTAGGTACATGTTTGATGAGCCGTCT
This sequence comes from Sordariomycetes sp. B11D1, assembly GCA_025503055.1. NCBI lineage: Eukaryota > Fungi > Ascomycota > Sordariomycetes > Sordariomycetes sp. B11D1. Next base: position 52,603 of record JAMFQS010000044.1, on the reverse strand, counting down.
TCCTACCTCGACGTCAAGCAGAGGCTTAGCGCCGCCCGCATCATCCGCTCCCTCCTGAAGCCAGACAACTACGTCATTGTCGTCGAGCACGATCTGTCGGTCCTCGACTACCTCTCCGACTACGTCTGTGTGCTCTACGGAAAGCCGGCCGTCTATGGTGTTGTCACCCTGCCTTACTCGGTTCGCGAGGGTATCAACATCTTCCTCGACGGTCACATTCCTACCGAGAACCTGCGATTCCGTGATGAGTCCCTCACCTTCCGCATCACCGGAGACAACGATGACCTGCTTGTGGACAAGTCGCGGAACTTCAGCTACCCCAAGATGGAGAAGGCCCTCGGAAACTTCAACCTCCGCATCGACGCCGGCAGCTTCACCGACTCGGAGATCATCGTCATGATGGGTGAGAACGGTACCGGAAAGACCACCTTCTGTCGCATGCTCGCCGGCGCCCTGAAGCCCGACAGCAAGGCTAGCGTGCCGCAAATGTCCATCAGCATGAAGCCGCAGACCATCACGCCCAAGTTCGAGGGCACCGTGCGCCAGCTCTTCTTCAAGAAGATCCGGTCCATGTTCCTGTCGCCCCAGTTCCAGACGGACGTCATCAAGCCTCTGAACCTCGACGACTTCATCGACCAGGAGGTCAAGAACCTGTCCGGTGGTGAGCTTCAGCGTGTCGCCATCGTGCTTGCCCTCGGCATGCCTGCCGACATCTATCTGATCGACGAGCCCTCGGCCTACCTCGACTCCGAGCAGCGTGTCATCGCCGCCCGCGTCATCAAGCGCTTCATCATGCACGCCAAGAAGACGGCCTTCATCGTCGAGCACGACTTCATCATGGCCACTTACCTCGCGGACAGGGTCATCGTCTTCGACGGTGAGCCCGGCATCAACGCCCACGCCAACGCGCCTGAGTCTCTGCTCACCGGCTGCAACACCTTCCTGAAGAACCTGGATGTCACCTTCCGCCGCGATCCCACCAACTACCGGCCCCGCATCAACAAGCACCACTCGCAGCTCGACAAGGAGCAGAAGTCCTCGGGCGACTACGTGAGTCCATCCCCGTTTTCCCCCCCACCCCCAACCCCCAAGTCTGTGTATAGCGATGATACTAACAGAACACTTGCAGTTCTTCATGGACGACGCGCCCAAACGCAGTTAAAGACACCAAGGACATCCCCATTGCATCGGATAAAGGCGTTCCAGGCGTTCAAAAGGCTCGCGGTCATTCCCAGGGGGACGAGGTAGACGAGGGCGTTGGCGGCGATGACGAGGACGATTCGGATTGGCGAGGCCGCGGCGGTCCCGAGCACGTTTCTTGGCCCCCCGCTCCGTTGAAGGATATCCCTGCTTGGGGATGAATTCTCGTTCTGAAATTGCTTTTTGACTGATTTTTCATTCTTCTGACTTGACTGGTTCTGCATTGGGGAAGATGAACTGCCATGGTTCATTCCGGCCCAGGCCTACCAAACAGAAAGTGCGGATGTCATAAAAAAAAAAAACAAAGGGGGGAGGAACTATGCAGTTCATGCATGAACGAACCGTCCGCGCCTCCGCGGGCATCTCGAGAGATCAGCGGGGAGTGAGAGGGGACCGCCGGCACGCCCGCCAGTTCCGTTTATATCTACTATATATCCGGAGGAAGGGCATTTATGGAGTAGATAGTACTTAGTCACAGTCCAATGTTTGACGGTTCACCTGTTTTATGATTACAGTTCTCATGATTTGCATGTAACGGACTTTCCGTGCGGATACAATGTGTGAGGGAAGGGAAAGTTGAACTGCGGTTTAGAAAGTACATATTGTGTATTATAAATCTATCGACGAGAGAGGGACAGGTGGACGGTGTTCGCTACGTAGATATGGGGGGGACGGCTCCAGTAAGTGAAGGGGAACGAAAAACATACAGGAGGAAATGTAAAAGCGCCTCCAGACCATACCATACCCGCAAGCCGCAAGGCGGAGCGAGAGGGATCCGTAAGAGTATAGAGCGTAGAACGAGAGGGAGGGCGGCACGGATGCCGCAACGAGCAAAAACGTCGGTTGTTCTGTCGGTGGAGTCATATCTCGTCCCACAGCCATGGCCTCGTGTGTGCTTGTTGGTACGTACTGATCAAAGCCGCGCCGCTTTCCCTCCATAATTTGAAACTGGCGCACAAGGCGCATGGGTTCCTGGATCGCGACCACGGTGCCGTGGGCCTGTCGGCGGACGGAAACGCGACTAAATCTCTCCTCTCCTTCTCAACCTCGTGCGGCATCTCGGAAAAGGGGCCACGGTGGAAGGACTGACAAAACAGGCCGTGACGGCAGATCTCCCGCTCCTCCAATCGCGAAGATCAAAACCAAGAGACTCCCGAGGCGTGCAATGGCGGGGATATGGCGCCGGCAAGGATACAGCTACGTGAACACCTAGTCCTCCTCAATCTCGCCCTCCTCGCTGCCCGAGTGCACACCAGAGTCCTCCTTGGGGGGCGTGGGGGCCTTGGACGTGACGGGTCCTTCACGTTGGGGGGTACGCTCACGGGGTGACTTTTCTCTCCTCACGCGCTGCAGACACAATGTTAGCCACTATAACCAGAATGCCGTCGGGGAGAGGAGGCATGGGGCTGGGCTTACCTTTGAATCCCTCCGGTCCTCTTCATCGTCGGCACGGCGCCGGCGGGTAGACGGACGCTCGTCCCCATAAGGGAGCTCGTCATACGAGCCGCCCCGCTCCGTGCGCCGACGGTAGAGCCTCTCGCGCTCCTCTTCGCGGGTCCTACGCTCGCGGTCGTAGTAGCCGTCCTCGTCGCGGCGGGAACGGTGGCGAGAATGGTCTCGATCCCGCTCGCGTTCGCGGTCCCTATCCCGATCGCGCTCTCGCTCCCTATCCCTATCCCTGTCCCTATCCCTATCCCTATCCCTGTCGCGTTCGCGGTCCCTGTCCCGGTCGCGGTCCCGCCTAGAGACGGGCGACCTGGGGAGTGGCGAGGGCCTGCGCTCAGACCCGAGGACACTCTCTGCCATGGACGCCTTACGGTGGTTGCGCTCGCGTTCGGCGATGGCCTTGCGGCGGTCTGCTTCGTACGCATCTGCTTCCGGGCTACGGCTTCGCCGGCTGCTTCGGCCGCCTCTGTGGGATCGCTCACCTCTAGAACGGTCCCTCCCGCGGTGGCCGTCTCGGTCCACCGAGGCCCTGTCACGGCGCCTGTGGCGCTCCCTTTCCATGTCCTCCTCTCTCTCCTTGAGGCGTCGGATGAACTTATCAAAGACGGTTCGCCGAGCATCTTCGGAAGCGACGGCCTGGAACTCGTCGCTTCGCGCAAGCCTCGGGCGCACCTTCTCGTACGTGTCCTGTACCGTGAGTGGCGGGTCAACGTACTTGAGGTAAGACCTCAGGTCGTCCGCAGCGCGTCTCTGCTGTCGCTCAGCATGACGGTCATCATCCGGACGCTTGGACGCCTTCTCCTGGATCTATTTGACGTTAGTCTCGGTACCTTGTGTCTGCAACGGATTAGAGAAACAAACGCACCCGTTGGAAAATGAGCCGCAGTACGTCCGAATCAATGTTAGCAGTGCGTCGGTCATCCTTGACAACTGACAGAAACTCGTCGAAGGTGGTCTTCGGGGTGACATCAAACCGCTTGTCCTATCGAACGAGTTAGCAAGAATCGTTGCATCTACCAGCAGGGGGATACGCACATCGATAGCGTCGAGCACGTCGTTCCTCGTCCTACGAAGGCCGCGCTCTTCCTCCTCGATGACATCCCAGAACAGCTCTTGAGGCGTGGAGCCGGACTGGCCCGCCATGGCCAGATACCGCTCGTCGTTCTCGATCAACGGATGGATTTCACTCCACTTCGTACCGGCGTTGATCTTGCCCGCGCGGCGCAGCTCCGCCAGGAGAGCGTTGAACGCATCGCGGTTCTTGCGCTCCTTTCGGTACTTCTTGTTCTTATGCTCCTGCTTCGAGTCATTAAAGGCGCGCTCGAGTGCCTTCATGTGATTCTGGAAAGCAGTCAAAATGTCAAACTTGCTAAGAGCCTGGTACTTCTCATCGTTCTGGAACGGCGCCGTGGACGAGATGATGCCCTGCGCATCGGCCCACCGCGTATACGGTTCCAGGTTCAGCTTCTGCAGCAGGTCAATCAAGCCCGTCATGGCGTCCTTGCGCATGGCCGCCTGCCGCTCGACGTGCTCCTGCTTAAGGCCGATGACGTACTCCTGGAAGAGCTGGCGGCGCTCGGTCTCGTTGTCAGTCGAGCGGAAGATGGTCTCCCCCTCAATCATCGGACGCGCTGTCTTCCAAGTAGTGTAGTGCTTGATCTCCGGGTGGCGTTTGAGCATGGTCTCGAAATCAGCACGCAGCTTCGCAATCCTCTCCTTCGCGCGCTCCTTATCCTGGGTGACCACGTCGTGGCAAAATTTCTCGAAAGCAGCCTTTCTCTCTCTGGGATCCTTGATGGCGCGGTGCTGAGGATCCTTGATGGTGGTCCTCACGGTCTGCTCCCAGGTCCAGTCTGGCTGCACGCCGCAACGGCGGAGCATCTTGACGAAAGCGGCCTCGGCCTCCTCGAAGGTCGCGTATTCGGGATCGTTGCTCGCAGGCACGAAGAAGTTCTGCGCCTGTGATTCGCCGCCCTGGGTCAACTGACGGGGCTCCCTTGACGAATCTCGGTAGTCGCCACGCGAGTAGTCGCTGCCGGGCGCGCCGCCACCATGGGGGGTTCCTGGACTGGACGGGTGTTAGCATGCGACAAGGAGGAGTTGGGTGTCAGTGCGGTGATCTTACGTAGGTGTGGAGTCGTCTATTCCGAGGAACCTCTTATAGACGTCTGGCATCTCCCAGGAGCTCTGCTTCGTCTCGGTATTATACCAGTATTTGCGGCCGCCCTCGGCCGTGTACTCCTTCCATGGCTGGTTCGCGAGCGCCCTCTGTCAAGACGCGCGTTAGCTTTCAGCCCACCGCCGCGCTTCCAGCAGTAGAACGGGGCCTCTTACCTCGGCAGGGTCCATAAGCTCCTCGGGCTTGGTCCATTGTGTAACCTTGGTGACGGTGTTGTAGAAGTAGGACCTTCCATCGGGCGTGCGATGCTCCTGCCACAGCTGCGGCGGCTGCCCGAACGGGGGAGTGACGCCGTTCATCGCTTCCGGATCCGTAATCGCAGACGGCTGAGAGGCGCCGGGGGGAGGTAGCGAGAAGGCTGCAGTAATTGTTTGAGGCGAGATCGACCACAGCCGATGAATCGGTCGCGTCGACGTTGCGCAGGGTGTCTTGGGTCAGAGCTTGGCAACGAAAATCGCCGCGTTGAGTAGCCGAAGTTGACCCGGTAAAAGAGCTCGGAGTACAAAGTGGGCCTGGCGCGTGAGGTCACTCGCTCGAAAGACCTTGCCGGAAATATCGACAAAGTTCACCAACGCTTGCGATAAATTACAACCAATCGTCCCTTGAAGAATCGAGCCGTATGCTGCTATGAATCAGGCTTGTGAAAGGAACAGGGTACTGAGTTAAGCGTTCGAGGTCATAACAGACACATGCGTGTCGTAGTCGTTCAGTCTGATATATACAACGAAGCTGGTATCTCGCCGCGTGTAAGTTCGTTCCCTTTTGGGAACTCGAGCCATCACGCCACAGCAAACAGCCACGCCAGAGCAACACCGAGGGCCAGACACCCCGAGGCAACATGGTGGCGCCGCACTCCCCCATCCTCTTCACTGTCGGGTCTCGAAAGAGGGGTACCGGACGGGGCGTTCCTATCGTTTGCGCCAACGGCGGAAACCCCTCCTTCAGTGGCAACCGAGCTGTCATCGTAAGGATACACACTCGTATAATTGTACGAGCCACGAGACTTGCCCCACGTCGAGACCACAGAAGGCAACACCCCGCGCCCAGACGCGCACCTCAGCTCCGTGGCGGGCCTCGGCCACCATCCCTCCGTCGTCGACTTGCCGTTAAGCGGCCCCGGGTATGATTCGTTCCACCACAGACCGTCATACGACGAGACGTCGGTGTTCTTGTAACCCGTTTCACCAGCGACGATGGAGAAGACGTTGGCGTCGCAGTCCCACCGGCCGAGGGAGTGCAGGCCCCAGTTGGCCGACACGGAGCTGATGACGGAGTAGTGGTTGAAGTACATGTCGTCCGTCGTCCCGCGCTTCGAGGAGTCGATGGCGCCGCCGAGAAGGACGGTGTACACACGGTTGGCCTTCTCGTACGTGTCGTTCTCGTCGTAAGTAACTACCACCAGCGTCCGGTTCATGAACTTGTCGTTCTCCAGGAGCGGCTCCAACCACCCCCGCAGCCACTTGGCGCCGTGCGCAAGACCAGTGTCGTGCCCGTCGTTATCCTCGTTCGGGGTGAAGAAAGCCCACTGCGGGAGCGTGTCGTTAGACAGGTCGTTCTCAAAATCGGAGAACCTCTTGATCTTGTCCAGGCGCGTCGAGTTCTTGTAGACGGATTCATAGGAGATGAGGGGGTTGTGCTTGCGGACGTATTCATCCCATTCCGAACCCTGATAGCCGACGGAGGGCATGTCCTCCTGGTATTCCGCCCAGGAGATGTCCTTGGTGTCCAACAGATCGACGACGGTGGATATATTGGCGGGGATGGAGTGCTTGCCATTATCGCCGAGACCGAAGGTGTCACCACCGACGGCTGCGACGTAGTTGGGCTGCGACGGATGGGTCACTAGCCAGTGTTAACGATAGGATATAATCACGGCACAATGGTGAGCTTGCAGGCGTAAAATCTGGAGAGAAGGATGCCCTTGCTCGCAATCCACTTCATGTTTTCATCGTCGGCGGCATCCTATCCCGAGTTAGACCATTGCCTCCATACTCGAGATATTGGGCAGACTAACGTCGTAATCCCCGTTCTCCAGCCATACTTGGAAGATGCGGTCAAAAGCAGCCCCCCGGACGTAAGATTCAGGCCCCTGGGACGCGATGGCGGTGGCAGCCGCCAGGCAGAGGATAAGGGCAGACGCCTTTACACCCATTGCGAGTTAGTCGCAAGGAGGAGCACCACATTAAAGCAACTGCTGTACCTGCAGAAGAGAAACAGATATGAAAGGTGTCTCGAAGTTCTTCTCATCTTTTATTTTTTTTTCTCTTCGAGTTGGATATTATTCTGGCCGTGAGGACATGTCCAGATGACGCCCGCGTGGCGTCGGACAGTGGCTTGTCTGACGTAGGCAAGCTGATCCACATAATCAATTGGAGGTAGTTTCAGTGATCCATGATTATTCCTAGCCATTCGATAGCGAGTGCCAGTTAGTCGGCTCGAGAGCCTTGGTCTTTGGCCGAGCCCGAAGTAGGAACATCGCCTCGCCAGCGGACGGACGTTACTTGACCGGCCCCGTATAACCGGGTACTTAGTCAGGGGCGATTTGGGGTGCCGGAAAATGTACCCGCTGACCAGCTAGAATCGGCACCCTCGGTAGCCATATCAGGCATCCGCCGGGGAATGAGACACTCCCCCTTGCGCACTATCCCGACGTCCTTCGTCCGCTCACCCCCAGTATCCCCCGCACCCAGTGCCGGGTCTGATTCTAAATTGAGCACCCCAGCCATCGGCCGATCCATCTCCTCATGGCCGTCCCCGAGAATGACCTCCCGCCCGGCGAGGACCCCGACGCGCGCTTCGTGGAGCACTCACACCTCTCCTACGTGATACCCCATGAGACGGACCTGAGCCTGGAGGACGCCTTCAAGGGCGCCGACCCCTCGGCGCCCCTGCTGGACTCGATCCCGCGGCGCAAGTCCCTCTTCTTCGGTATGGCTTCTCCGATGTCTCCAGCCGGGATGAAGCTCACGCTGCGCAGACGAGACCGTCGACGTCCTCCTCGTACTGAGGACACCCTGGGCTGACGAGGAGGCGCTGCGCTCCAACCTCTCGAGGCTGGTTATCTCGCTCGAGACGCACATCGTCAACACCGCCGCCACAGACCAGGAGAGGGTCAGCCCTCCCACCCATGATGTCATCTTCTCGGGGACCCTGCAGGACATGGACGACCCCTTCATCGTCGTCGACGAGTCCGAGGCCGCGAGCGAGGGGAGCGACGGCGAGGCGCAGGAGCAGCACGTCTACGCCATATGGAAGATGCCCGTCTTCCTAGCCCGCCCCCGCCTACGCCTCAGGAAACCCGTCGCCCTGTTCCACGCCTCAGCCGGCCTGAGGCAAGCGACGAGGGACGCGCCCGCGGGGGATGAAGGGTATCTACGGAGCGGTGCCCCGGCCGGCATGAATCTCCTCGAGGCCTTCAGCCCGGATCCGGAGCTGGAGGGCGTCAAGCCGCGCCTCTCCGCCCTCAGGGTCTCCCGCGTGGCGCCCCTCACCCAGGCCCAAGAGCGCGTGCAGTCCATCCGCGCCCTCAAGGAGCTCAGCCTCGGCATTGCCCCCGTGGTTCATTCGCGCGTGCGCGTGACGAGGCCCAACACGCAGCCGCCCGGCGCGACGCTCATCGCCATGCTAGAAGTCGACTTCGCCGGCGGCTTCTCGTGCGACATTGTCATCGACAGGATCACGCCTGAGCTCAGGACCGGGACGGTCGAGGACCTGAACAACCAGCCGGGCGTCAGCGTCCTACCCATGACGTGCGCCGCCCACGACCACGTCACGTTCCTGTACGCCCTCACGCCAACGGACCCGGACGACATCGCCAAGAACCCCACGCGCGACCTCGAGGTCACCATCAACGCCACGGCGAACCTCGACGCGGCCTGCAACCCGAAACTCACCCTAACCTGGACCACGCCCCTCGACTTCACCATGCCCGTGAACCCGGGCTTCGGCCCCGCGATGCAGCCCATCCAGCGCTCCCACCGCCCCTCCCAGCTCTCCCTAAGCGGGAGCGAATCCTTCACCGCCCCCTCCGCCTCCCGCCCGGACTCCCTCCCCGCCCTCGAGGCCGCCACGACCCGCACGGACGCAAGCCTCCCCAACCTCGGCATAACCATGACCTTTACGGCCGGACAGGGCCCCATCTACCCCGGTGACGTCTTCTCCTGGAAGATCTACACCGTGAACCGCACACAGGACAGGAACCCCCGCAAGCTCGCAATCCTAGCTCTCCCTCGCCGCAAGCGCCCCGCGCGCGTAGCCCGCCCGCCCTCCCTCTCGCACCCGCACCCCCCCGGCGCGGAACCCGCCGACTTTGCGGACGCGGTATTGGACGAGAACGTCGTGTACGCCATGCATAGGAACTCGGCGGTCGAGGCGGCGGACGTGGTGTGCCTTAGCTCGGAGATCAGGGTCGGGCCGCTGGCGCCGGGGACGTGTCACGTCGCCGAGGTGGAGTTCTTCGCGGCTAGGGAGGGGGTGTTGGGGGTCGAGGCGATCCGGGTGGTGGATCTCGGGTCGCAGGAGCATGTTGATGTGAGGGACTTGCCTGTTGTAGTTGTGGAGAGGAGGCCGTGAGGGGTGGGTGAGGGGTGTAGAGGTGTCTATGCGGTGTAGGGTGGTATAGTTTCTCATCCCCCGTTGGCTAGGAAAGGATCCTGGCAGGATAACCTCTACAGGCAGGAGACATGAGGTGGATATATATACCATTGATGTAATGCAGCATTCCAGTTAGCCCCCAAGCGCCTCCAATGCAGAGCGAGCAAACCCCCGAACTCCATCCCAAGCACCACCAGCCTCAACCCCCATCTATGGAAAGACTTTATACCGCCCCAGACAGTAACAATTCTCCACCTCCCCCACATCAAGTCATTTCTCCAGCCCCGCCCAAAACAACCAACGCCGCTCATAAGTCATCGAATTCATCATCCCAGCCCAACCGCTCATAAACAGACATCTTCCTCCCCTCAGGAGCCGGCTCGTCCCCTGCGGGACGTGGCTTCACCGGCGCCTTGAACGCGTCTTTCAGACTGCGCACGCCGCCAGAGGACGCCACCGGCGGGGCCCTCTTCATCATAAGCGGCGACGACCCGGGAATCGTATCCGCTGGGACGGCCATCCCGCCCTGCCGGATCGGCGTGACGTCGACGGCACCACCACTTACAGGCGTCCCTTCCACGATGTTGGCCACCGGCCGCGCGGGAGTGGATCCGATGACGTCGAGTGCCGGGGACGCCGTGTCCTGGAGAGCGTCCCTGAAGCTCTGCCTTGGGGCCGTGGAGGGTATCACGGAAGGGTTAGAGGAGGCCGGCACAGCGCCGGCACCGCGCGAGAGGGGCCAGGCGATTGGGCCTTGAGATTGTCCCGCGCCGGCATCACGGTACCGGCTGTGCACCGGCGTGGCCTTGACCTGGACGCGGTCCGACGGGGACAGCCGAACGGGCTTCTTCGTTTCTGCAACTTGATGTTAGAATCAACGTCTCGCTTCGCTTCTATGTTGGGGACGACCTTACTTCTCGTCTGCGAAAGACTCCCCGAAGTCCTCCTCTCCGCCGCCTCTGCAATCTCCGCCCCAACAAGCTGCCTATTGGGCCTCCTCAGCGCCGATATAGCATCCTTCAGCTCCGCGTCCACCATCTCCCTCTTCTTCTGCCTCGGGTCGTCGCCGGTCATGCTACTGCTGCGCGACAGGGACCCGGGCCGCGCAGACTTGAGCAGGCCACAGTCCGACTTCATGCGCGGGATGCTCATGAGAGAGGGCGACTCGCCGCCCTCCTTCTTCAGGCCCGGGATGGCCATCTCCGTGGCGGAGAGGAGCGCCGCGACGGCTTTGCTGGGGCCGCGGGACATGCTGCGGCGGTCGCGCTGGGCTTGGTCGGTCGAGAAGGCGCGCTGGAGGGACTTGGGGTTCTTGGTTGCAACAGAGCGCTTCGCGACGGCCCCGGGTCGGGGTTGCTTGGCGGGGGCCCTCGGCTTGGATTGTTTTGTCTTGGGGGAGACGAGGATGGGAGGGCCGCCGAGCTTCCTATTTAGGGAGTCACAGAGTTCTGGAAGTCGAGAAGAAAAGCTGGAAACCATCATCAGTAATGTATAGGCCGCATGAGTTGGATGGGGGCGAAGCCACATACAAGGGAATGATGATGTCCACGCAAAAGTCCTTTAGGGGCTCAGAAGACGTTCTCTGCGCCTTTGGACCTTCTTCGGCGTGGTCAGTCATCTGAGAGTCCTCGAGCAACCGCACTTCGTCCGAGGCAGTGGACTGCCAGATGCAGAGGAGGTCAGCATGCAGGTCAACTAGATCACTCAGATCCTGCTCCTTTGCGCTCTTTTTCTTCAGAGGCTCCGCTTCGATAGACGGCTGCACACCCGGTAGTTGAGGGTCCGCGGCCTCTGCCGCGGCAGCGAGGGGCTCGAGGGCAAGGATCTCGAGCAGGAGGATGATCTGCAACTGCGTCTCTCGGGAGCGTAAGAGCGTGAGGTACGACTTGACCTGGGAGTCGGGGATACTGGGCTCGCCGTCTTTGAGCTCGGGCTTGTTCGCGGCCCACCAAGCCTTGAGCTCGTCGTCTTCGTGGGGGTACAGGCCGTTTCGTCCAATCTTCATCTTCCTCGGCTTCCGCTTCTTGCGCTTATCCTCGGCCGACGAATCTACCAGGGTTTTCATGTCCTTGATGAGGTTCGGGATCGTCTCCTGGTACTTCTTGTTCATCTGGCGGAGTGGGATGACGAGCCCCTTCAGGAAATTGACGAGGTCGGTCATGCTGAGGTTAACGTCACTCTCGAGATGGAACGCAGCGCGAGCTCTGGACAGAGGGCCCTTGGGGAAGTAGGCCAGTGATCCCTGAAGGCGTGTAAGTCTCGGCTGGCCCCGGGAAGAAGACTACATCCACGTACCTTGGATCGATAAAGAGCATCAAAGTACTGGGTCCTGATCCTCTCGAGGAGCTCTTCCCCCGACGGCGGAGGCGGGGGAGCGCACGGCTGCGACGAATCCGGCGGCGGCGGCGGCAAGGAAGATCGGCTTTCCTGCGTCGGCGCTGGCTCCTGAGCGGCCGTGCTTGACGGACCGGAATCCGTCGCGGTGGTGGGGGGCGTGAGGCCGCCGTCGCCCATTGGCGGCAGTGTAGATAGCGACTGCGTGCGCTTCCTCCGGACGACGGACTGCAGTGCCTCGATCGCGATCCGCTTCTCCTTGCTCGCCTTGTGCTGGACGGGGGTCGTCAGCGGCGGCGCCTTCTCGGGCGCTGGTTCTTCCCTGCCGAGATCCAGGAGCCGGTCGCAGGAGAGCGTGGCCTTGGATCTTAGCCGGCGCAATTCGACCCATTGGCCCAGCTTACACACGGTATACAGACCCTGTTCGTACCCCTCTATGGCATACAGAGCCCCGGTCCTGTCGAGCCGGGCAACGAGCAGGCAGGGCCCGCCGCCGCGCCTGTTCTCGAGGTCGAGGATGCGGACGTGGGACTCGTAGAGGCGACTCGGCGGGAGGTCGCCGCTCGGGGACGTGAGATCGAGGTACGATAGCGGGACATGCTCGCGGCCGAGGATCATCAGGGGCTGGAGTACGACGGGCTTCGAGAGGAGCTTTGGAGGATGCGCCTGTCTCTCGCGTTAGCAAGTGCAAGGCGCGCTTGTGGTGAGAAGCCCACCTTGACGGCAATTGTAGGCCTGAGCAAGTCTTCCATGGTGCTAGAGTCCCGCTTTCTCTTGCGAAGCGCCGCACCGGAGCCGTTCGCCTCATGGCTCAGCGAGGCGGCGGAGCTGGGCGTCGGAACTCCCGACCCGGGACGCGTCGCGTCCGGCGAAGGGACAGTTTTGGCGGGGAGCATTTGCCGACGCGCATCGGAGGCCGCGTCCATGGGCTGGTCCGGGGTAGCAGAAGGGGTTAAACTCCCTCTCTCGCTCTCTTGAAACGTAGCCCTTGTCGTCTGGTGGAGGTGGGCACCACGAGCAACGATGTCATGTTCTGCTTGTAGGTCCCCTCCGCCCGTCCATTACCGGGGCGTGTAACGGACGTGACCGTCAGAATCGCGCCGCGTCCAGCGGGACCCCCACCAATCCCCACCGCCTCCAGCGCCGCCATCCAGCGCCGCCCCTGGCCCGTGCGCCACCCGAACTTTGCACTTAGACCTCGACCGTCGCGACAACTTACCCTCCTCTCCAACACCTCCGCGACGGGAACCCCCCCCCCCCCCCCCCCAACCCCCACCTGACAGCAACAATGGCGAGCTCCCTCTTCCACCCCATGAGGCGCCTCCTCGCGCCCCCCACCCGCGCCCTGCGGTCTGCCCACCAGCGCCGCTGGGCCCAGGTCCACGACATCCGCTTCCTTGCCACGGCCGAGCAGCCTCGCGCCGTCATCGAGCGCTACCGCGCCAAGCTCGACCAGAAGGCCAAGGAGGCCGGCGTCAGCTCCATCGACGAGCTCAAGGAGGCCTACTCGGACAAGATCGCCGAAATCCGCCGCAAGGACGCCGCAGACGACCCCTTCGCCGCGTTACACGCCGGGACCCCCCCTCCGGGCGCGGCGCCCCAGGACGGCGCGGCGGCCCCGTCTCCTGCCGCGAGTGCCGCCGCCGGCGCCGCCAAGCCCGCGTCCTCTGGGACCCCCGCCGTCAAGCCCCTCTCCTCCCTCCTCGACCTCGACAAGGCAAAGGACCTCCCCGAGAAGGAGCTAACAGCAATCTGGCGCCTCCGACACGCCAACGCGCCCCTCACCCTCTGCGCCACGATCCCGGCTGCCACCTACTCCGCCATGGAGTCCGCCGCGCGCCGCGCGCCGCAGTTCGTGCTCCCCGTCCCGCACCCGGAGCAGGGCGCCGAGATCCACTTCATCGAGTGGACCTTCGACCCGGAGACGAAGACCAGCACCGTCCTCTTCACGCAGCTGGCCGAGTACAAGGCGCGCGGGGAGTTTGCGCAGCCCCACACGAGCGTCACGCACCACACTGACCTGGCTGGTGGTCCCGCGGGGCTCGTGCTGATGCAGGGGCAGCTCGTGGAGGGGCGCGGCGCGAGGCTGGAGGATTCGCGGTTCCTGGTCCTGCTGCTGCAGAAGTTCTACGGGGCGTGGGGCCAGGGCGGGGAGGCGAAGAACCTGCTGGACTGGTTCGCGGCGGGGGATAGCAGGTTTACGGTTGAGAAGCTGCTGGAGGAGGCGGAGAGGCTGGCTTAGACGGGGCTTGTTATACCATGGATATAGATGTACGATATGCGGTGTATGAGCATCTAGAATAGACGATATGGGAAGTACCATGTGTAACGACGGTGGCGAGGTGCCTGGGCCACACGCTATGGCTGTCGAGGCCGTGATCAGGGCGTCGTTCGAAACCTGTACTAGACACAATCTCTCATGACCCATGGCGCCCCCTTAACTGACATGGCTAGCACAATCTGTCTTGCACCTCTGATGTTTCAACAGCTTGTATCAATGGTAGTCTACAACCCAAGCTCCCCTATGCCCAGCCAAAAGAAAAGAAAAGAAAAGAAAAGAAAAAAGACAAAAGAAATATAAACAATAAAACCCCTGGTCCATGTGTTGCTCTGCTATGCGCAAAAGGTATCATCATGGCAATCGTGGCTTCGTGCTTCTCCCGCTTGTGCCCCAGCCTCTTTCTCGTTGTGAAGCCAAGTGGACTAGGGGCTAGTTACTCCGGGTAGTAGACGGGAGAAGAGAAAAGGACAGTAAAGACAGTGTCACCGGAACGCCTCCCATGCCCAAACGACCCCGGCACAAACACCTAAAGAAGCCACCACCACCATCACCCCCTACCTCCTCTTCTCCCGGTCGTCAATGTCCTCCCCAATCTCCCCCGGCTTCCGCGGGTCAACATAGGCCGTCACCCTCTCATCCCCCCTCCTCGACCCGACCGTAACCCAGACATGCTTCTGCGGGATCGAAACGCCCACCGTCTCCCTGTACCCCTCCCACCTCAACCTCGCCTCCCTCCCCATCTCGCTGGCCCCCAGCCCCCCGTTCGCGACCCACTCCTGCACCACCGTCTTGATGAAGACCACCTTGCGCCGGAAGTCGTTGGCCGCCGGGATCCCCTGCAGCTCGGGGCTGATCTCGGGCCTGCGGCGCGTCGAGGACGCGGACGCGCTGGCGGTTGGGCGCCGGTGGAAGTTGAGGAGGGTCTGCAGGGGGTGCGAGAGGACGCCGCGGTTGTCGAGGGCGGAGGAGGGCATGGTGCCCGAGGTGGAGAGCTGCGTTGCGGCGTCTTGCGGGAGGTGCCAGAAGTGGCACCAGGTTCCCGTTGCGTCGAGGACGATCTTGGTGTGGTCGGGGAAGTTGAACTGCACAGCGTTAGTATGTCCAGCGCCACACACCAATGTCCTCCCCGCTCGAGACTCTCCAAGACTAGGGAAGCTCACCTGGAGATGACCGTCGCCAAACACCCAGCACCCAACATCACCAAACCGCTGATAAAACGTCACAACCTGCGACGGAACACCAACATCGTCCGCCAGACTCTGCGACCTCCCCGAGCTCGCCTCGTCCCCCCCATCATCCCGCCCGTACGCAACCATGTAATTCGCAAACTTCTTCCACAGGATGATCCGCTCCCTCTTCCGGTGCTGATACGCATCCCTACCCGGCGCCAGCTTGACCGGCTGGCCGTCGGCGCCAATGGGCACGCGGAACTGCTCCGCCGGCACGGGGAGGTGGCTGAGACCCGCCTCCCCGCGGTTCTCAAAAAAGTGCACGTTCTGTTTCATGGGGACAGGCTGGTGCCGCTCCGCATACGTCTCGTCCTGCCGGCGCTGGACGTGGCGCTCCGCGTTCTGGATCAGCATGCACACGGGCGGGAGGAGCGCCACGTTGTTCCCCTCCGCCGTCGGTATGTCCCGCAGGACGCACCCGATGCTGCCGTCGTTCAGGATGTACCCAAGGCCGAACTTGTTCGTGTAGTCGACCCACTTGATCACAACGTCCGGATGGGGAGGCGTCACCGTCTTGGGCGTGATGATGGCCATCGTGCGAGAGTTTAGCGCCCGCTCTAGCTCGGTCTGCAGTCGTCGCAGTCGCTCGAGGATGACGTCTGGCTTCGACCCTGGGACCTCGCGGGGGCGCTCGGTGGGGTTAAAGAGGGATGTCGTCCTCAGGTCATTAGGCCTGGTCCTGACGGTGGGCGGAGCCGACGAGGTCTCCCTCTCTGAAACCGCGGCTCTCCTTTCGACGTTGGATGAGGCCGATAGCGCCCGGGTATGGCTCGACGCCGAGGGCTTGGCCCTGACGGTGGGAACAGAGTCGCTCCTCGTGAGTGTCTCGCTACGGGATCGCAAGGATAGTTCGCTCTGCTGAGCTTCCCGCCTGGGGCGTGATCGCATGGTAGGTACTTCTTCTTCCCGGGGCGCAGCCACAGTTCTCGCCTCGGTCTTCTGGCATCTCTCCGTAGCCTGTTTTCTCTCGGGTGACGCAGCGGACTGCCTAGTCACCGAGGCGGTCAGTCTCGGTGTGGGTCTCGCCGGAGGTGCCATTGACCTCGTCGAGGTTGTAGAAGCAGTCCTAGAAGCAGGCCTCGTCGGAAGCGTTATTGTGGATGTTACGGTCGTCGTGGCAGAGGCGGAGGTGGCCGCAGCCGCGGGCCTGCTCTGGGCTCGCTGTTGAGCAGCAAAGCTCTGGGGGGGTTGCCGCAGGAGGCCAGTCGGCGCCTGGGTCGAGGTCTGTGTCGAGGTTTGCGTTGAGCGGATTGACGAGACTGTCGAGTCCTCGCTAGCGGCCGGCCGTGCTTGCAACGACCTAACCGAGCCGGTCCGGATCTTCTGCAGCTGGTGCTCCCTCACGTATTCCTCAAACGGCCTGTACACGACGCCCTCCTCCAGGGGAATGATGGGCGTGAGCGAGGCCTTCTCCTCGGCCGCCATCTCCTTCCACACCTGCGAGCGGATCATCTGCACGGGGGCGAGGGAGCCAACCATACACTCGATACACTGGTCCCTGAATGCCTCGTACGACTTCTCCATTGCCTCCTCCGAAAGGTCCTCCAAGTAGAACTCTGCCCTGTCGGGGGGCAGCTCCCGGAGCTTGGGGGTGATGTCGGACTGGGCGGGCATGAAGCCCGTCTGGAACCACGAGTGGCTCACAATCGTGTCAGGGTCCGGCCGCTGGTCGGGGCTCTCCAGCATGCTGGCGACCAGGTCCTTGGCCTCGGCGCTGATGAACTTTTGCGTCGTCTCCGGGTCGGGCCATTCGTAGTCCCTGTCGCGGGCGCGGCGGTAGATCTCGTCCGTGGTCGAGGACTGGAACGGGGGCTTCGACGTGAGCATGGCGAACCTAACAGCCGACCCGAGTTAGCAAGTTGTCCCTTTCACATAGTCGCGAACCCCGCCGCGGTCACTCCTTACATGATGATGCCCAAGCTCCAGATGTCCACCATGTGGTCGTGGCCCTTCTTCCCCTTCTGCAGAATCTCGGGCGCGATGTAATTGGGGGTCCCGCAAAGAGTCGTCCGTCGTATCGTCTGCATATCTCTTCCCGTGACCACCAGCGCCGCGAGCCCGAAGTCGCCGATCTTGGCATTCATCCTCGAGTCCAGGAAGATGTTGCCCATCTTGAGGTCGCGGTGGATGATGCCCTTGTTGTGCATATACTTGATGGCGCCGGCGATCTGGACGCCGTAGAAGCGGACCTCGGGCTCCGTCAGTCCCTTCCTCCTCTTCACCATGTCCATCAGCGAGCCGTTGGGGCAGACCTCGAGGACGAGGTACGTGGCCTGGTCGAACGAGAAGGCGCGGAAGAACTGCACGATGTTCTTGTGCTTCATCTTGGAGTGGATCTGAAGCTCGGTTTGGAACTGGGAATCGTCAGCGTGCGTGATTAGCCGTAGGTACGAAGCAGGAGAGGCACACCTTCTGCTCCATCTTGGGCGCCATCTTGCTCTTCACGATCTTGAGGGCGACCCTCTGCTTCGAGCCCTGCATCTGGCCACTGTAGCAGATGGCGAAGCCGCCCTTGCCGAGAAGCTTCCCCACATTGTACACGGAGCCCTCCGGGAAACTAGGCGACGGTGGCTCGAGGACCTGCGGCGGAGGCGGCGGCGGGTGGTCCTTCTCCTTTGCGGACTTGAACTGCTGGGCCTTGGCCTTGACGTCGACGGCCTTGGGCATCCTCTGGGCGTTCGCGTCCCTAGGCGATAGCGGCTCGAGGTCAACGGGCCCTTTGACGCCCAGTCTATGGGCCATTGCGGACTAGGAGTCGGGGGATTCGAGTGGAACTGGGACCCGGGCCTCGACGGATCGCTACGGCGGACGGTAGTCGAGGGACGAGGGGGGCTCGAGGATCTTTAGGGGCGACTGTCACATCAGTCAGTTATTTCTTGTTCGCGGCAGATCCGGGACAGAGAAGCAAATAGGTCGCTGGGCTGTTCGTGAGCCAGGAAATGCTTACGTCCGGAGGACAATTCCCAGGGTTCCATGCGGCGTGAAGAAGAGACAGCGCAGTCTGATACTGGGAGATGGGGACAATCTCCAGTGACCAAGATCACCTCAAGGCGAGATTTTGGCTGCGGGAGGGTTAGTATCGAAGGGTTGATCCAGGCCGAGTATTGTGGTAAAGGGATCGTGGGTCAATTTTCCGCGACAGGTACCGGAGCTGGTTTGTGTACTCTAAACTCCTACCATCGCCGTCGCGGTTGCCGCGCAACCACAACATCACTCCACTCAGTACGGACGGACCCTGAGGACCCCCTGCCATGAAAGGCGCCACACGCGCAGTGTAAGTGGATATACTGACTGCATTCCACAAGAGTAATAGACTGTAGATCGGATGAAATGGTCTTCCTACATTTATCCGTGTTTCAACGGACTTGTTTGTGGATTGTTTCTTCACCTTTCCCCCGGATGTTCCTTGGGGAAATCACCGAACCATCGGCAAAGAATGCAACCACCCTCTCTGCAAGTTCCCCATCAAGATGGCTCTTCAACATCGCCTGACCCTCCAAAGTCGTGGCTTTGAGTGCGAGGTCCTGTACGGTGGTGACCGACAAGCGACGCAAGGCCGCCATCTCATCCTTTGTGGGCGGTCTGTCAAGACAGGTCGACAGCAGGGTGGATATCCCCGAAATACCCTCGGAGCGGGTATTAGCTGCGGGGACACTCAGGGCTTGATTCAACCCCCTCCGGAGCGACAACAGAGTCGGGTATAAGTCCGACATTGACGCCAGGGGGATCAGCGCCATGGGCGAAGAGGTCGCCACACTTTATCCCTTCGTCAGCTCCAGCTGCATCGCGCGGAGCTAGCTCCCTGTCTGTACTCACTCTACTTGTAGCTTTATGAACGTGTCCATGGGGCCCGTCACGGCACCTCCGCCTCTGTTTTCGAGAAGAAAGATCACAGCTGCCGCTTTTCCGTTGCTCACATGCGACAACATCGCGACTCGCTGGCGCCCGCCCGGCGCTTCCATGTCTTCGGCTGTGAGCAGGGTAATGCGGAATGCATGCATGGGCGTCCCGGGACGGAAGACTGGGAAAGCAACGTCGTGACTCTCGAGGTTCGCCTCTACATGACAGTTAGCTCTAGCCGTCATGGCCCGCCACTCCACCGTCGTATGCGGCTTGATCGGGTGCACCTTTCCAAGCTACCCTCTTGTCGTTTGCCAGGACCGGCACGATGTGAACCCATGTCGGGCGCTTCCTCAGAGAACTGCAGAACATGACACCTTCGAGCCGAACTGATGGGCCGGTCCTTTGCAACGGAGATTCTATTTGGGGAGATATGCCTGGGTATCGAGAGTGTCTCTATCTTATACATACCCTCGTTGAGGGTTCTTTCAGCCTAGTTGGGAAGGCGTCTCTATCAAGCATGTGATACGTTTCGTGCGTTTCTAGGAAGGAGTGGTCATTGCTCCTTCCGCAACCGCGATGATGGGCAAGACCCTTGAAAGCGCGTAGTCCGGTACGCTCACTCCTAGCACTAAGCGTAAGCGGCCGGGGTACCTTGCTATCTCGACAGGTTGCCACACCGAGGTCGTGCCTTTGCAAGCCCAGTTGGTTTCTCTTTCACCGCACCCGCCCATACTGCAACCTTTCAAGCAGTTGACGAAGGCGATGCCTCCTCCGCCTGCAGACTCGGCAACAGCGGCTTCTTGCTCTTCGGATCCTTCAGCGCCCTCAGTGCCTCCTCCAGCGCCCCCACCCTCCTCCTCTGCTCCTCCTCTCTCCTCTCCGCCTCCTCCCCCCTCGCCTGCATCTCCTCGAGCCTCGCATCCAGTTCTCGTATCCTCTCCAAGTTCGCGTCCGGCTTCTGCGACGACCGCCAGTACTCAAACAGCAGCAGCCCCGCCGCAACGCTAAGAATAAAGGCATCTCCCACCACGTCCGCGAATAACGTGACGGCCTTGGCTTCGGGCAGCGGCCGGAACTGCCTCTTCCAGACACTGGTCCACTCTTTCATGTTCTTCATCTTCTTCTTCTTCGGCCCTTCCTTTTTCTCCCTCTCCTCCTTCTCGATCTGCTCTTTTGTTTTGACTGTCGGTGCCTCGGCTAAATCTTTGGCTTTCATCTCCGCTTCGACGTTTCGTAAGGACGCGACGGACATTCGCATTGTGAGCTGGTGGATCGACTGGCCGTGGCGGGCGGCGAAGGCGCGGAAGCGGGGGTGGTCATGGGCCGCCGCTTTGATTTGGTTCTACGGGACGTTTATCAGTTGGGCGCACGTAACAACTACAAGTCGACGTGTGGGTGCGGAGAGGGCGGGAGGGGGTGCAGGGAGGATCTTACCGCGCCATATTTGGAGATGTGGCGGACGAAGAGCGCCGCGAGCTTGAAGAGCGGGAGCGGTACCATGGTGCTCGTAAGGAAGGGGTTGGTGTGATTCGTGAGTCGTTTCGCACGTTCAGGTTATCATGGCAAGCTGCGGTTGGAGAAAGCTCAAGAAAATGCTAGCCTCGGATGGTGTTGTTTAAACCGGCAACTCCGCCTTGAAGGTTCGCGAAATGGCAGCCTCATGGCCCACGACAAGGTGCCCGCCCCAGCTGCGCTCCTCAATGACGCAGCGGTAATTTTTCGGAACGACCGGTGGGTCGCGTCTTGGAGATTATGTTCGGGGTTTGAAGCTGCCGGGCGAAGCTTTATTGACAAGCATAATTTGGCAACAAGCCTGCGCGGGGTCCTCCCAGCGCTTCTAGTGCGTCCTGTTTTCACGGTAAACAGATAATATTTCCTTGAGGAGGTTTGGACTCTGAACAAGTTTCAAATGCATTATTATGTCTTTAGATTTTCGCTAGGCTCTGAACAACATCCCCTCGGCGTGACCAGCACCTTGGTAGTGGGTCCAGGCCCCACGAAGCCTTTCTTCCCGCGGGCTCCGAAGTGACATCACCAAGCATCATTCCCATTCAATCCATTCAGCTCTTCACACCACCGTAGAAGAAGGAGTGGTTCGTGGAACCTTGGCGCTCGGGCATCTGATCCAGGAGTTAGTTGAAAAAAAAAAAAAAAAACTTGCGATACCGCGGGTGCTAGCGAGGAGTCTTGTAGGAGTTGAGAAAGGGCAAAGGGGGAAGGGAAGAACGTACATCCATCGGCTGGGACTCGCCCGACTCGAGAATCTTCTTTATCACGGTGTCCTCGTCCGAAGTCCCGAACTCAGTCTCGATTGTCTGAGCCGAGGGAGCTCCGTAGCTGCCCTGCGCCCCTTGTCTATCAGGAGTGTTAGCGACCAGAGAACATTCCTGGCGGTATGGGATGGCCAAGGCTGGCTGGCGGGGAGATGTAATGGGGTGCAGAAGCTTACTGTCCGGTAGCGAAGACCTTGAACGTCGAGATGAAATGCGCTAGGGGGATGCTCTTGTCCGTCATCCACTGGTGGTAAACCTCGGCGTCGTCGACGAAGACGAGGAAGTCGTCGTGGGTGCCCTTGAAGTGGACCTTGATCTTGGTAGCTTCTCCGCGAGCCATGTTGTTGGTGTCTGTAGTTGTGTGTGTGTGTGTGTGTGTGTGTGTGTCTGGTGGTGATGAACTTTGTAAGTGTCGTGGTATTGAGGCGTAAGGTGTCGTCAGCTGTTATAGTTGGCTTGGGTATACGAATTGAATCTGAGGATGATATGAATAGAACAACTTGGGCAAAGGGAGCTGGCACCCTTTATATAAAACCATGACCTGATATCACTGCCATGCAACACGAGCAAGTAGGCGTCTCGAAAGCGGGGAGGGGCAGCTCCACGTCAACCACCAAGCTTGGCTCCTCACCCCTTACGTCATGGGTACCACTTACGCGGGGCCTCATACGTTTCCCACCAAAATTCCGGGTGCCTGTTACCAAGACCCCCCCCCAGTGACTTCATCGCACGTGCGGGCTTGCCGCCCCTGGCGAGGGGGAATGTCGGCCCGCAAGCTCAAGTCCACCATGACACAGGCCCCTTCCAGAACCATCCCTTGCGGGCTGGTATGATCCGCACATGGCATCATGGCCCCAGCCTCCTGCGGGGCTCCATCTCCAAGCTCGACGGTGCACAGCCCGCGAGATGCGGGACTGCCAGGGACAGCTTGCTTTCGTATACGGTTCTGAAATGGGGAATTGACAGATCCCCATGTCGTTTGGCGAGATCGAGGCACACCTCGGGCGGACCCTACGGGCACAACCGATCCAGGGCACCAATGAAGATGTCGTAATTCGTCGTCGTTCTACATGTTCCTGGAAATACACATCTTCCCCAGGAATCAATATTCTCGCCCGATTATGCTACCCAGGCGAACTGCTTGCAGTCGCGCGATGGGCGACGGACCGCAGGCCTCAATCACGGCGCGGCCGGAGCCGAGCTCCGGAGAGCTAGCCCCACCCGCCCGGCGGCCTATCCCGTATGCACCGGCTAACCCCGACAGCACAACTGCGCCCATTGTCGAGGAAATCAATCATTGAGTTCCGTCATATCAATTCCCTAGAGCATGAAGTCCCTAATAGCGGCTAGTTTTATCTCACAGGGGTGCGTCATGGACGTTCCTGCGCATGAGAAGGCCCCGTCGCGCGTAACCTCGTTACGGGTCTTGGCTATGATGTGCCCTCCCGTTTCTAATCTCCGTTTCGGGGGTGGGTCGCGGCCTCAGGGCGCTAAGCCGGGCATCTCCCGCTCAGCACAGCCGCTCGGATACGGTGGCGTCGAATGATGCTTTGACTCGCAATGAGATGCATTGACTCACGATGATATTGTTGAGGACACTGGATGATCGTCGGGTCTTTGACAGCCACGGGGAGTGTAACGCTAACGGCGGGTTTAGACCCGACAGTGCGGAGCAAATACGGGTGTGAGCGTCCACTATTCTGCCGAGAAGTCAGTTTACATTCTATATCATGTCTGTAAAAGTAGGGGCGCATCATAGGCGGATACCTGGCTAGCCCATCGTGTTGGTGACAGGTGGAAGCCCGGTTTTATACCTGAGAGCTTCTAGATCCATGGATCGGGAGAGCTCGTGCAAGACACTGGTCCCCCCGCCCGCGATGCGGGCTACGTTCCGTGGACCACCATCACCTTACGATCTTGAGACGCACAGTCGGAACGAGAAGGAAGCAGAAAATCTTGTATATGAGTGTATATTCTTTTAGGTATGGGGATGGCACCCAGTGGTTCTTTCCTTTCTTGTCTTAAGATGCTGCGTTGCTGCTTTACCGGACAGGTCGGAACTCCAATCGAGACCATCCGCCCGCCACTCCTATCCTCCCGCAAAAGCACGACATCCCCTCCGATCCACACGGATGCCCAGGAGCCCATAACCCAACCAACAACATCGCCCACCGAAGATTTCCCCCACTCCTTTCTATTCAATTCCCGTAGTCTATCCACTCGCAGCACCCTCGCCATACGCGCCCATCTCGAGCCTCTATCAAGGACTCGGTAGATCCCCTATACGTGTCATAAAAAGGAAACCGTCGAGGCTAGGCCGGAGGCAATGTCGTCCAAAACAGCCGCTCAAGACTCTCCGGGGTGGATACCAACGCCTCGCATCAAGATGCCAGAAGTAACGCCCATGGAACAATGACAAAACAAACAAAAGATGCTTCAGATGGACGTCTTTATTCATGAGGCCAAGGATCCGGGATCCCCCTTTGTTTCCCCCAAAAAGAACAGAGTGAACAAGATGGTCCCGCGCTTTGTCCTCGGCGTTCGGGGCTCTATGTTTCGGAAGACCGGGCCCGAGCAGCCGCGGCGCGGAATATTCTAACGCCATGCAGCCGGAGGGCGCTCTAAGCCTTTGACCCACGGCCCCCGCGTTGGGGTAGAGTCCACGGTTTCGCACAGATGATCTACGACACCAGTCAGCAACAACGTCCGAATCCCACCAAGGACACAAGCAAAACTCACCTCTCCCTCGCTATACGCCCAAAAGTAAACAATCATCCCTATAAGATAGTAAAGCGCCGCATTCGTCCCCTGGTATATCAAGACAGCCGCCAGCGCCGTGAGCGGCAGCAGCGCCAGCCGGACCTCGAGGCTGCGGTGGAATCCCGAGCCGGCGAGCAGGGGCAGCGGCCACTCGAGGGCGAACATGCCTATCCCCATGAGGAGGTTTATGATTTGGAGTATCGGCGCGGGTTTGACGGCTGCGTCGAGGGTGAGGGTTATGAAGTCCCAGAATATCTTGGGCCAGAAGAAGGCCTCGATCGCGGCGACGACTTGGTCTGCGGTCGTGTTAGCGAGAGCTCTAATTTGTGACTGGGAGTCTCGATAGCTGTGGCCCGACTGACACCGGGTCCACGGAATAGGGGGTCACGTACAGGCCGACGCCGTGAGGATGATGAGCCGAGCCCAGTGGTTCTTGATAAGCCGACCCATGTTGACGTCTCGCGGTTCGGTTCACTTGTCGGGGTTCGCTGGACGATCCATCCGCGTCCTTCACTTCCACGCTTCCTTCTCGACTTTCCTTCCCTTGCGCTCTTGCCAAAGTTTCACTCTCCTGGCCGCTTCCTCAACAGACTTTTCCACAAAGAGATTGGCGAGAGCGTATCGTTCGAGTCGAGGCTAGCGGACGAGTATCGAATAGAGCCGGCTATCGAGGTGAAGGGGAAGCGAAGATGATTAATATAAAAAGAGAGAAAGATAGGAAAAGAGATATAGAGTTAAAAGAGGGCTAGTTAGAAAGAAGCAGGTATCCAGACCCGACTAAGCAAAAGAAGAGAAGGAACGACACGCGGTGCCGATGTGGGAAACTACCGACGGTGCCGTCAAAGAGCGCTGACAGGGAACAGAAGGAAAAGAAAAGAGTTCGAGGGCGGGCCCGAGTCCAGCGGGGGGGGGGGGAGGGGGGGACCTGTCAAGTCTATATCGGAAGACGTGTGGGGTGAGAGGTCGAGAAAGAAGCTTGGACGCTCGGCTAAGAAAAGGGACGGCACCCAAGGCGTAGATCTTGGAGGGTGCGTCTCAGATGGGGCCCGTCAGATAAGAGGCAGGGTCGGTAGGGGTGGGCGGGTTAGCCCCCGGGGGCATGGCGCGGTGGTGCCGGCACTAGACGGGGCAAGCGTGTGTCAGGTTTCGCCTCGACGGGGCCGGGTCGCAATGCGGGAGGTCGGGGTGTCGGGGGCGAGGTGCGGTGACCGGGGGTGATATCGAGATCCACGTTCTGGTGAGCCGGTCTATGAGGGCAGCTGGCATCCGAGCGGCATGGAATTGATTTTCGTCTTCAAGGAATCTTGATGCCCGTCGCTTGAATCCCCAAAGTACCGTAGGCGAGGGTCGGGGGGGGGGGGGGGGGGGGGGGGGGGGGGGCGGGGGGGGGGGGGGGGTGGTTTCGGGTTTTGTGGGCCACCGGGGGCAGGCGGCGTTTGACGGTAGCGAAGTGGTATCGTGCGGGCTTGAGCTCGGCCGTTAACAAATAAAGCAAAAGTCTTCTATCTCATCAAGGTTTTCCGCAAGCGTGTCGCAGGAAAGAGCCCAGCTCGAAATTCCCCGGCAAGGCGGTTTTCTTTTCTTTTTTTCTCCGAGTGGTCCCGGATACGAGGCAGTCGTGAGGCGTGGCACGTCCGGGGTTAGTGTTGCGCTTTGATATTAGAGACGGAGATCACGCAAAGTCGATCGAGGGGGGGAGGGGGAGCGAGATGCGGAGCAGGAGGTGGCGGACGGGCCCGGATGCGGCGACACTCTTGGTTTTAAGAGCGGAAAGGTTGGGCCGGCGTGGGCTGGGGGCGGGTTGGCAGGGGATTCCCGCATATGAGCGGAGAGGTGCATGAGCGGGAAGAACTGGCGAGCCGCCCTCGATGCCGGTGTCCAGGCGCGATGGCCGGGCGGGTGAGGGAAGAAGGCCACCGGTGCTGGAAGTGGGCTGAGGCCCCCGCAGCCAAGAGGGCCTCTGGCCAATGTATTCGCCATGCGTGCTAGCAAGCGGCAATACTGATTTCCCTCATTTCCTCGCTGTAGCTCTCCTCGCCGCCCCGGCCGGCGAACTGGAGCGAGGACGGCGGTTCTGCGATGGCAGTGGGCGGTTACGGGGTGAGGTCCCAAGCTCGGCGGGGCCGGGGGGTGGTCACAGGAGCTCGGCGGTTAGAGAACGGGGCGCTCGGCCAATCACCCCTGCCGCCCACCCCTGTCTGCGACGGGGGCCCCGCTAAACAGGGTGCGGACAGGTAACTTGCCGAGACACCTGCGCGCAGCATCGCAGGGGGGTAGCGGTACTTGAAGATTCACCAAGTGTCCAAGGGGAAGCGAGTACCGACCCTGCAGGCAAGGCGGGTCCCGCAGGACAGACCCCAAGTCTGAGCGGCCAAAGTCAGGTTGCACCCGTCGCATCGATGGACAAGTGCTGCCAGCAGATGTCTCGTCAACGATCCCATATCCGGTCTCGGAAGCCCCAAGGTAGGGATGCTGTCCCAGGACGTCGGTAACACGAGGAGATGGAAAGTGCCTGCATAGGATGAACCGAGAGAGCAAAACACTTCGCTTCGTCTTCGCTTTGCTTCTGGGGGGGGGGGGGGGGGGGGGGGGGGGGGGGCGGGGCGNGTGCTCAGGCATGCCGTGTGGTCCGCCTGCATCCGGCACATATGCACACTTCCAAGGACCGGGGAAGCCTTTTTTTTGCCCCCCCCCCCCCCCCCCCCCCCAAGCGTCCCGCTGTCAAGCCCGAGCCTAACGCCAAGGCGTCCCACCAGAGCCAGGGTGTGGCCGGAGAGCGCCCACGTCTCCATGTGACAGACCCTCTTTTCCACGGAGATCTCGTGCCATTCCCCATGCAAATAATGGGTCCCTTAAGCGAAGCTAAGGTTTAAGTTCCGCCTCACCTCGATTATCGAAGGATTAAAGAATCCTGCAAAGATTACCGGCAGTCAAACGCCCCCAGGACAGTTGGAAATCCCCCGGGGCTCTCCGCCCTTGTCTCCTCGAGGCATAGTGCCGGAGTTCACGTGTCCCGACGCTACGTGGCCGCTGGATGAGGCGCCTCGCGTTTGAGGAGGGTTTAGGCTTCGACAAGGTCCCAGCGCCCGCCGTCAAGGAAGCCCCTGAACGCACCGACCACATCCAAGGCGGTGCCGCATGAAGGAATTTCCAGGCGAGGTCAGATCCGCGCAGGGCCCCGAGGCTGTCGACTGTCCAGATACGGTATGATATCCCTGGGCACACCGCTGACCGTCCTTGCTTGGCCTCGCAACAATGCGCCAACGACAGTGTCGTGAACAGCCCCCCAGTAGACATCCCCCAACCCTTCCCAGGACGGGAAAGCACCGCCCCCACTAACACGCACACTGCAACCCCCCAATGCCGCTTTCTTCATCACCCGCATCTGTGAATCAATCTACTCAACCCCTGCACCCAATCAAGTTTTCCAATGCGCCCGTCCCCAGCAGATCGAGGTACGTACCCCCGACCGCCCCGGCCTCCGCACGGAAACGGGCGGCTCCAGGCGCCCTCCGGTTGGCCGTAATTCCCATCGGGACCGGCGCCGTCACACAACCAGCGCCGGCGCTTGATCGATGTGACGTCAACTGCACCCCAAAAGTGCTGCCCGTTGCCAATGCTCAAAGAGGCATCTTCGCTTGCTGCTTGGTCGGACGATGCGAGAGGGCCCGGCTGGCCGGCCCCCATGCTCCGTCGCAGGACGGGAGGAGCCTAACCTTGCATCTCGGTGCATGTAAATCGCATAGGGATCCTCCCCTCGTCCGTCGTTAGATCTGAACACCAGCTCCGTGACGAAGTTCATCACACGTCACACGAACGCCCTCGGCCGAGGGTCGTGATGAAGAGCCGTCAACCTCACCGCAATCCAACCCCCGCACTTACACGCAACAACCCTACTCCGCCCTACTCCCACCCACTACGGCCGGGAATCGACAGAGCGATTCCCACATCCTCCATTCGGCAATCACCAGCTAGTCAGCCCTCACGCCGGACATTATCCCCAAAGCGAACGCAACACCCCAAACCCGGAATCCCTCGCAGGTAGTTCCGCCCTCCCCCACCACCATCTCACCTCCGATATTTCCCAATTCGGGCCCCACCTAAATATAGACGCTCCTCAGTCCACGTTTTCCAGTCACACCGCATCACGCACCATGTGCGTCTCCCCCCGCTGTGGCACTCGCGGTCTGATGCCCATTACCCAACCACCGCCTGATCTCCATGGGGGGAACAACTCCCACCATAATCGAATCATTCCACCTTCTACGCCAGAGCGCTAGCGCCTCGAGCACACCCACGTGCTCGTATTCGCTCCTTAGACCCAGCTCTGACTATTCTACACTGCCAAGGAATCCAGGCCCACAACCCCCGCCCGTCTCAATCTCATCTTCTGGTGCGGCCCGAGTCGGTCAACGAACGTCCACTGCAAGAGTGACCGAGGCCTATCTGTGTCTGGTGCTTCTCATCATGCCGTTGAATTGACCGAGTCACGCTTGTCCGGTTACAACTTCACGTCACCCACGTCACTCGCACTACGTCCTGATCCTCGCAAGCTGCAAACAACTGGCAACCGAATCATCGCTGTTGACCGAACGAATGCTCTAGCCAAGGCAGAGCTGGGGCCAGTCTCTCGTCCTTTGGGGTATCAATAACACTCGAGCAATAGCCACACTCGCCCAACCCCCATCATCTATCCTGGATGTCCCCTAAATAATAGCCAAGCCCGCATTCTGTTCCGCCGACCTGACATAAGAGATATTAGTGTAACACGACTCGGCCCGTCACTTCTGTGCAATGAGGGAGCCCTCCATAACATCAACTTTCACAGCAAACTCACAGACCTAGCCCATGCGCTTTTCGGCCAGGGGGGTGTCGTTCTCGCAAACCGTCTTCATCGGAATATTCCCCGAATTCCCGATATAACGTTGTCCTTTTTCAGGCCCTCCTTGAGCGTCCTCGTCCGCCTAACTCTGGGCCTTGCCTGCTGGCCCACCTCTGGCGCTTTCTCCGCGGGTTGACAGTTCTCCTTTTCCGACGACACAAGAGATTGCTTCGACGGCGGCTGGCTTAGTTGCACACTGTTTGCCGCCGACGTCGAAACCGGGGACAAACTTGCGGCCCTCCTTTCGTCTTGAGCCCAGGCAAGTCGCCTCGCGGCACTCCCCGGCGAATGAACGGTACCGCACCTTTCGGAGTCACTTGTCCGGGGGCTTGGTCCGTCTTGTTCCCCCCTATCTTTCGTCCCCTGCTGCTTGTCTTCAATCATCGAAAGGCGTGCCTTGTCACCCACATCGGAACCCTCCCCGAAGGGCATCTTCCAATCAATTGATTCCTCTCCCGAAGTTTTCCCCGGTGCTCGTCCACTATCCTCGTCACCGTCCCCTGTGTCTGCATCCGTCCAGGCCTTGTGTAGGCTCGTGAGGCTCCCGGGTCGTCGACCAAAGGAACTAGCGATGCTCGCGACGCTCAGCTTCCGCATGACGGACGAAGCCGAGCTTCGGACCAGGTGTTCGCTCCGTGACCGACTAGTCATTCCCGGGAATGGGAGGATATCGCGGCTCCACACATCGCTTAGGAGCGCTTCGATTCTTGCCCTCTCACTTCGTGGCGGCGCAAGCGTCGGAGTTCTGTGGTTCGTAGTGAGTAGCGACTGGGACCTGTTGACGGGCGCACTTGTCGCCACGTGAGACGGGTCCTTGACAATGTATGTGTTCTTCAGAACCACCTGGAACGGCGACGACTTGGGCCCAATCGTGGTAGCTCTATGGATGGAGAGTCTACGCGCGACCGTACCTGTAACCGTGATCAATTATTTACACTGGTCAGCGAACGGAAATGGGGATGGAAGGGCCTCAAACGCACCTGGCTTGCCAAAGACGGTGCCCAAAGGCTTGATGTCTAGAGAGAGCCAACCATGCCAATTGCAGTCTCTCGGAGCCTCCTTGTCCATAAAGGGGCCTGTGAGCCTGCACCTCCATTCTAGCTCCTCCTTTGGCGTGCAGGCGGTCATGATGATTTCGTAGAGCTGGCAGTCACACTCGAACACGATTTTCCACGAGTACGGAGCCGTGTGACATTGTAATCCTGTAGTCACCTGTCAGTCGTGCCCCGCACAAGCTCATGACAAAGAGGGTCTGACTTACCGCGTCCATTATCGACCTCCTCAACCTTTACCGACGCCAGGTTTATGGCTGCTTGGATGGTGTATATCTGATCTGCCTTTCCGGCTGATGCTAGGCACAACACATCCTGGTACAGCAAGCAAACCATGTACTGCCCCTCGATGCCATCTTTGGTGGGCCAGCATACGTGGAGAGTGCCGCAGAGTTTGATGTGGCCAAAAGATCGAATTCGGTTTTTAGATGATGCATCTAATCTCTGCGCCACGTCAGCATCGCCGCAACCCCCGCCGGAGCAATAAGCGTGAAGATTAACAATGACCCGGGCTCATCGCCGTCGTAGGAACGCACCTGGTTTGCAAAAACAAGCCGATCCTGTAAAACCCACGTCTTCTCAAGTACGGTCCTCATCCGAGTGTCGTCCGTAGCCCGGTTTATTTCAGCCGTGGCCTCACGCAGGCGGATCAATGTATTTTCAACCTCCATATGGGAATTGGCACAGTCATCCACCGGCGTGTGTTTCAGGAGCTCAGCGAATATCAGGGGGTACCTGCACATCCTCTGTATTGGCTGATTTTATGTTAGTGGCAATATTCCACAACCCCACGGGACACAAGCTGGGGGACCCACCTTCACCAAAAGATCGCTGATGGTCGATGCCTTCTTCTTGTTGTACTCAGTGCAGCTCTTCTCAGACCCCAGAGACGAGGCGAGGATCTCGAAACCCCTCTGGTACGTCTCCGCTGCGGGCATTGCACGCTGCACGAATGCTATGTCTCTCATCATCATCTCGTACTTGGCCCCATATTCCTTATATATGAAGAATCGGTTCACCTTAGACGGCGTCAGCTAATCAAGCATGGCAATGGGAGAAATTGGTACGATCTTACCCTTTTCCCAAAGATCTTTGCCACCTCCTCTGCGATCTGAGAGTCCGCCACCATCCCAGGAACCCGCTGCAGCCACGATATGTGTTCCGTGTTTTCCGGGACCGAGTCGAGGCTCCTCCAACGGTGATGTGGGCGCTTCAACGCCTTCTTCGGTTGCCTTGTGACATCCAACTGCGTATACTCAGAATCCGGGACAACCCGGTGGAGTTCGCCGAGGATCTCTTCGTGGAGCTGCACAATCTCCGTCAAGTTCCGATTGATCGACGACCGCAGCCCAGCAGATACCGAGGGGAACGACGCGAGAGTCGAGATGTACGCCTTAGTGAGCGGTCAGAATGGCAGTCTTTGGCCGAACAAGAAGGGCCCAAACATCGACTTACATTCATCAGGAAACGAACGTCGCCGATGTAATTCTCTTCCGTTGTGATCAGTTCTTCTAGGATACTACGACGCTGCAGCGCGCGTTGAACAGCCGCCGGATCTACAGGTGGCACAAGCTCGCTATTGATTGCACTGTCCTCAGAAAACCGCGGAGGTGGGACGGACAATCTGCTGCTTCGGTCGGTTCTCGAGCGATCACGGGAATGCATAGTTCCGAGCCGACTCTTGGTCCGCGTGCTGATACTGGCAAGCCCGATGCTGGCACTTTTGACGGCGGAAACGAACGCGAACGAAGATCCCGATGAAGATTTCGTATGGATGCGGCCTGGAAGGAGAGAATATGGATCGTCATCGTTGAGATGGTCGCGCGTTGGTCCAACACCACGAGAACCTCGCAAGCGCCTTGACCGGTTGTTTGCGCGGCGATGCAGTGACTTCACCCATTTCTGAAACGGCTTTTCGGGGAGCTTTAGCTCGATGTTCCCATCGTCAGATGGGGTCCAAGGTGGCTCGAAGAGCAACAGATCCGGGGGAGGAGGCGCGGGAGCAGCTGTCGAAAGAGGCTGTCGAGAAGACATTAGGAAGTCCTGAGTGTCGAGGTTGATTCGAGGTATGAAGTCGGCCCCACCCGGATATTTCAAGTCGCTGGAGAGCGTAAGCATGGCTGAGGCGATACCGGCCAGCTCATCCAAGCCCTCAACGCCATGTTCCGGGTGATCCTCCCGCTCATCGACAATGTTGGGCCCAGTGCCGCTGCACCTTCGGGAAAATGCAGGAGGCGTCACCGGGCTGTTCATTCCGGACTTGAGAGTGGCCGTCACGAAGCTGGCATTAGAGCTAGACAATGACGACGTCAGCCCGAGAGATGCCATCATGGAAAGTGCTGAACTCCGAGGCTCGGCAAGTGATAAGGACTCCGATTCCGGATAGGTTGGGGTCCAAACAACGGATATCAAAACATGCTGAACCAACCCGCTGATTTAGAAGGAAGATGCAGGTAGCCTAGCCGAGGCAAACGGGTGACGATGCGGAAATAACCCGTATAAAGCTGGTCATACACACTAAATGGTCCGCCAAAAGCTCGGGAAGGTTATCGACGTCGAGTTGGGCGCGGGACAGGGAGCAGAAAAAACCAAAGGAGAATAGAAGGACGCGTGGGAGATGATGAAGTAGAGGAAGAGGAAGAGGAGTATGAAGGAACGACACACGGGGTAGGGCCGAGTCGCTACTTCCGTCCCGGTCACGAGCACGCTTGGTCAGGCAACCCGAATCTTTCACCTGCTCTTTCCCTATGTCTTGGAAGGATATCTCCAGTGCTTGCAGCTACCCAATCCGTGGGGGACAAAAAGGTACACGCAAAGTGGCCGCACCCGTCCCGAGGTTTCGAAGAATCTAGGTGCCACGATCAATATCGGCGAAGCAGTGGGGTCGGAGGTAGCTGCGATTGCTCCCTTTCCCGCTTGCAGGTCGCTGGCCTTTCGAGAGACCGGTGCCGGCGCCGAGCTTTATCGCCGGAGGAGCTATGAAGGGCTTCGCTTCTAGGCCGCGCTCCAAGGCCTCCTAGCTCTTCCGCCGCGGACGGACGAGAATGGAATGCTTCGTGGCACGGAGCTGCTGTGCCGTGTGGGGCGAGGGGCGGCTTCCAACCAGATTGGAGGATGGAAAAGAGTTTGATGAACGGGAACCGAATGACCAGAAAGAGCGCCAGCTATGATCCTGTCGGCTGGACCCTGTCGTGTCTTGTTACAGGACCGAGGATGCGCTGTTGGGTTGTGTTGCGAGATGTCGTAGCTGTAGCCGTCGGGGCTGGTAAGGCCGTCGTCGTCACGGACGTGAGAGGCACTGATAAAACGCTAGCTCGAAGTCGTGCGTCTCCGCGCTGGATTGGGAGTCTCGTGTGGCAGCGTAGGCGGTCCCGGCCGGGTAGAAGCAAGCTTATAGCATACTGGGCGGCTTAACCGAGAGACACATGGACCTACAAGGGAAGAAGGCCAACGGTATTCACCTGAAGATCGGTGATCATAGCGGCCAAACTGGATTCAAGACCGCCGGGCACGAAGCCGGACATGACGAACTGGCAGGCCCGGGCAGTCCGGGCCCATGCGGCACGGACGCGGAGGGTACTGGGCGAATATCTGAATCAACGCCGAGCCCCGCCTGGGCGTGGCGCAAGCTTGGACTCGGACTGCAGTATTTTGCATGTAGTGCGTCAATTGCGCCATGAGACGGAGGGTGTCTTCAATCCTCTTCATGACGTTCCTGTCCTACCGGACGTCCGCCTAGACTTATGGATCCACGGCGATCGGCGCGCCTGCGACTGGCGACGAGCGGCCCTTCGATCTGTGCTTACAAACTTGCTCCTGTTCCGAACCATCTTGTGTTTTGCGAGACCCGAGTGGGTCACAAGACGGGGAGGCGTCGCATGGGCAGCTTGGGTGACACAACTGGAGCTTCCGAAGCGCTGCGTCGGTGTGATATGTGATTGGCCTAAGAGACGAGTTTCCGTCCCCAAGAAAAATAGAGTGGCTGGGGCTCATCGTGAGTCCAGTGTTAGTTTCGACGCGCTGCATGCGGCATGCAGAGCATTCATACTAGCCAGCATGAGCCGGCCGACAACATTACGTAGTCCGCGGAACTCCTCATTCCGTAGGCTTGCGTACGTCGTACACCTCGATAAAGATCATTTTGCTAAACCAGTCTCGCTACCTGGCCATGCCGTGGAGCGAGCTAGAAGTGAGCACAGAATCCCGCTTAATCAACTGGAACCATATGAAACATCCGCGGACTCTCCCAAGAACTGGCCACGCTAGAACCGTTTGGAGATAGTTGTCGCTAAGTGAAGAGATCCGCTCGAGAAGAGGTGGGCAACGTGGGGTCGTCGGGGGTGAGCCGGGGAATTGGACAAAGAGCCCCCAAAGGGACCGGGATCCCCGTAGCCCCTTGCACTTGGAAGCTCGGAGACATGCCCTGGATCCTGGTACCGTAGTCGTCCCCATATTCCAATGGATGCCGAGATGCCGACCCTCAAAGGCCAAGACCGCGGTGGAGTCGGCTTACGACGACAGCATCTCGGGCCATTACGAAATGGCGATGATCCTTGATCGGTACGAGGTACCTCCGTAGGGCAGACTGCTTGGCAATAGATGGGCGGGAGCAGGCATGGCGACACACTCTTCGCTGAGGTTTTTTCCCCCCTTTTCTCGAGGTGGCGTCTGGCCTAAGAACTGCGACTCCTCGCTCGCCATACGACAGTGCAAACATTAATATTAAGGTTTTGGGGTTCGGGGACCATGTTCCCGGATTAGTAATTCCATTGGTCTGCTGTTCAGCCCCGCGGGGTGATAGAACCAACGGGAAGGCGCATGCCAGGGCGGTGAAGCCCACCGATGGCCCATGCTGACCGGCAGAATTGTCCCACGCTGTTCCCGAAAGGGAAGGCTAGCACCTTTTTGTTAAACGACACGTATCTCTCCCAGCAAGTTTGGGATCGAGACGTGCCGGAGAGAGACCCACGACGTCGCCACGCCTCCCGATCCAGGAACATGTGGAATTTCCTTTGAGCGAGGCCGCATCTCCCACGTTCTCTCAGCTTCCCTGGACCCTCGTTTCCGCAACTCCCTCGCCTTCTCTCCTCCGGGTGCTTCTACTTGACCGGCCTTGGCCTCGATACCCGCCATCCTTCGCAGACGCGACATCCCGAACGCCAGTTTCCTGGCAGCCATATCTTGTTCAGAGCCGACTCATAAAGTCAAGTCGCGCGCTCTAAGCGCTAGGTTACGCGACAATGGAGGCCGCATACGCGCAGTCCGTCCACAAGGTGCTCAGCAACTTCAACGTTGACCCCACGAGCGGATTGAGCGATGACCAGGTCACGAAGTTGCGCGCGAAGCACGGGAAGAACTGTATGTATATCCAAAGACATTCACACTGACATGTCGCACATCTTGGTCTTGCGCAATGCTAATTCGTCACAGCAATCCCCGAGGAACCGCCCACCCCTCTGTGGGAACTCATCCTAGAACAGTTCAAGGACCAGCTAGTCCTAATCCTTCTCGGCTCAGCTGCCATCTCGTTCGGCCTCGCGTTGTTCGAGGAGGAGGAAGGCTGGCATGCCTTTGTGGACCCCGTCGTGGTACGTGCCCGTGTACGAGAATGTCCTTTTCATCGCAATCGCTAACATGGGGTTCGTAACCATATAGATCCTCACTATCCTCATCCTAAACGCCGTTGTCGGAGTTTCGCAAGAGAGCAGTGCCGAGAAGGCGATCGCCGCGCTTCAGGAGTACTCGGCCAACGAAGCCAATGCGATCCGCAACGGGGGCCACGCGGTTCGTGTGAAGGCCGAGGATCTCGTGCCTGGAGACATCATCACCGTTTCCGTCGGTGACCGTATCCCCGCCGATTGCCGTCTCCTCTCCATCGAGAGCAACAGCTTCGCCGTCGATCAGGCCATCCTCACTGGTGAGAGCGAGAGCGTTAGGAAAGATGAGACGACTGTTGTCAAGGATGAGAAGGCTGTTCTCCAGGACCAGGTCAACATGCTCTTCTCGGGTACTACCGTTGTCACGGGTCGCGCCAAGGCTATTGTAGCCCAGACTGGTTCCTCCACGGCCATCGGTGACATCCACGAGAGCATCACGGCGCAGATCTCGGAGCCGACGCCCTTGAAGCAGAAGCTCAACGACTTTGGCGACAGTCTTGCCAAGGTTATCACTGTTATTTGCGTTCTCGTCTGGCTCATCAACATTCCCCACTTCAGCGACCCCGCACATGGCAACTGGACCAAGGGCGCGATTTACTACCTCAAGATCGCCGTGTCTCTTGGTGTCGCCGCCATTCCTGAGGGTCTCGCGGTCGTTATCACGACTTGTCTCGCCCTGGGTACCCGCAAGATGGCGGCCAAGAACGCCGTGGTCCGAAGCCTCCCTTCTGTCGAGACCCTGGGCAGCTGCAGCGTCATCTGCTCGGACAAGACGGGTACTCTCACTACGAACCAGATGAGCGTTAACAAGGTTGTCTATATCGATGAGTCTGGTGCGGGACTCGAGGCGCTTGATGTTGAAGGAACTACCTTCTCTCCTCGCGGAGCTGTCAAGCAAGGCGAGAAGCCCGTTCGGGACATCACCCAGACGTCGCCCACTATCCGGCAAATTGCTGAGGTTACCGCTCTCTGCAATGACTCCCACCTGAGCTACGACAGCCGAAGCGGCGTCTTCTCAAACATTGGCGAGCCTACCGAGGGCGCGCTTCGCGTTCTTACAGAGAAGCTTGGCCCTTGTGCGCCCGCTGATTGCCACGCTGAGGATTCCGTCCACTACGCCAGTGCGTGGTACGAGAAGCAGTACCCCCGGCTCGCCACCTTCGAGTTCTCCCGGGACAGGAAGAGCATGTCTGTCGTGGTGCAGGATGGCAAGAAGAAGAAGCTTCTCGTCAAGGGCGCCCCCGAAACCATCATCGAGAGGTGCACTCACGCTCTGGTTGGATCTCAAGGAAAGAAGGTCGCGCTCAGCAAGAAGACTGCGAACATGCTCATGACCGAGGTTGTGGCTTATGGAAACCGTGGTCTCCGTGTCATCGCGCTGGCGAGCGTTGACGATGTTGGTTCTCATCCTCTCCTGGACTCGGCTACATCGACGGAGCACTACGCCGAGATCGAGCAGCAGCTCACCTTCATTGGTCTCACCGCCATGGCTG
Source organism: Sordariomycetes sp. B11D1 (assembly GCA_025503055.1). Lineage (NCBI taxonomy): Eukaryota > Fungi > Ascomycota > Sordariomycetes > Sordariomycetes sp. B11D1. The sequence goes on along the minus strand of JAMFQS010000044.1, from coordinate 15,381 downwards.
ATCCTCCCCGGCCCGAGGTTGCCGTGTCCGTCAAGCAGTGCAAGGACGCTGGGATCCGAGTTATAGTCATCACTGGAGACAACCGCAACACGGCGGAGAGCATCTGCCGCAAGATCGGCGTCTTCGGCGAAGGCGAGGATCTCCAGGGCAAGAGCTACACGGGACGTGAATTCGAGAATCTCTCCCCTAGCGAGCAGCTGGAGGCGGCCAAGACGGCGTCTCTCTTCTCGCGTGTGGAGCCTGGGCACAAGTCCACGCTCGTCGATCTCCTTCAGTCTCTGGGCGAGGTTGTTGCTATGACTGGTGATGGCGTCAACGATGCGCCGGCCTTGAAGAAGGCCGACATTGGTGTTGCCATGGGATCCGGTACCGACGTCTCCAAGCTGGCGGCCGACATGGTTCTCACCGACGACAACTTTGCCACTATCCAGGTTGCCATCGAGGAGGGCCGTGCCATCTATAACAACACGCAGCAATTCATCCGCTACCTGATTTCCTCCAACATCGGCGAGGTCGTCTCCATCTTCCTGACGGCTGCTCTCGGCATGCCCGAGGCGCTGATCCCTGTCCAGCTCCTCTGGGTCAACCTCGTGACGGACGGTCTCCCCGCGACTGCGCTGTCCTTCAATCCCCCTGACCACGACATCATGAAGCGCCAGCCTAGGAGGCGGGGCGAGCCCCTTATCGGTGGGTGGCTCTTCTTCCGGTACCTCGTCATCGGCGTGTACGTCGGCATCGCGACGGTGGCGGGCTACGCCTGGTGGTTCATGTACAACCCGGCCGGCCCCCAGATCTCCTTCACGCAGCTCAGCAGCTTCCACCGGTGCTCGTCCGAGTTCCCCGAGATCGGCTGCGAGATGTTCGGCAATGACATGGCCAAGTCGGCCTCGACGGTCTCGCTGTCCATCCTCGTCGTCATCGAGATGTTCAACGCCATGAACGCGCTGTCGTCGAGCGAGTCGCTGCTCACGCTGCCGCTCTGGGAGAACATGATGCTCGTGTACGCCATTGCGCTCTCCATGGCGCTGCACTTTGCCCTCCTATACACTCCCTTCCTGCAGACCCTGTTCTCGATTCTTCCTCTTGACTGGGAAGAGTGGAAGGCGGTCCTCATCATCAGCGCGCCCGTCGTGTAAGTCGAAACGGCCCCGGACTTTGCTTACGTCCACTCCTTGTCACGTATGAATGCTAATAATAACTTCGAATAGGATCATCGATGAGACGCTCAAGTTCTTTGAGAGGCAATTCTTCATGCAGACGATTACCAACGAGCCCATCTCGGTCAAGAAGACCCAATAGACGGACGCAAAGAGCAGTAGATGAAGTGGAAAGATTTCACCGGAGTAGGCATATAGAGTTATAGGGACAGCGCGGGGGGCCGGGGGGGGGAGGCAGGAATTGCATCTTTGAGGGCTTGGGCCCTTGGTGCGTAGCTGTCTGCGTCTTTTGCGTACACGCACGCTTTTCTAGATGTATGATAGTTAGACCTCGGCTTGTAACTGCCAACACTTGCGGCGCATATATATCGAGAAATGAATATCGATTTGTGTACATCCATTATCTCGAGTTCCACGGTGCTCGCCACGAATCAGCTCCTTAAGCCTTGCAGTGAAAGGCAACGACAATGGATCCGTTCACATTGCAAAGCGGAGCGGACCAAAAGCATAGCTGCCGCGCATGGGATCGTCTATTGATACATAGCAGCACGTTCATAAGCCCGACATCCCCCGACATCCAACGCCCTCTAGTCCTGCCTGCCCTTGAGTAACCTCTTGGTCACCTTGTCCTTCTCGATGATGTAGACGTGGGCACCCCAGCCCGAGAGCGCGTCTCTGTCGACGGCATTCAGCAGGGCCTGGGAGATGGTCTCGAACAGCTCGTCGGGGCCCTATTGTTGCGTCCAGTTAGCCACAGAACGTCTTCCCCTCTAGCCAGCCCGCTCGAGAAGTGGCCCTCAAGAGGCAGTTGTTTCCGGGATGTGTCTGGGCTCTCGACTTACCAGATCCGGCTCCCACAGGTTCTCGCACATGCCAAACAGCTGCTCCGTGGCCGTCCCCGCGACGATAAAGTCCTTTGCAAAATCGATGCACCCAATGCTATCAAACCCGCAGATGAAGGGCTTCCCCGTCTTCTGATCCAGACCCGCGACGACGGGGCTGACGAACCAGGGGCCGAAGCGGCGCTCGTAGAGGCTCGAGCTGACGAGGTTGGCGAAGGTCTTGGGCGAAATGTTGCGCTCCTCGCGGAGGCGGTACATGTTGACCTTGTAGCGGAAGAGGTCCGAGACGGTGGAGACGTCCGTCGCGAGGCCCGTCAGGCCCAGGAAGACGTCGCCGTACTGGAAGATCTTGGGGAAGTTGTTGGACACGGTGAGGGCCTGCATGCCGAGGCGCAGGTCACAGGCGATGGCGACGCAGTCCTTGCCGACCATGGCGACGGCGCCGCCGCCGTCTGTCGGGGGGTATTGTTAGATTGAGGCCATTGTGGAAGGGGGCCCGGGGCTATCGAGCGGGTGACGTACTTATCGAGAAGGGCGAGGACTGTGATCGGGGTTGTTAGCTAGGCTGCTGCAACTGCCTGCGGGACGCGATGGGGGATGCGTACCATTATGACCTCCTGTGCGATGTGTCAAACACCGAAATTAAGCCCCAAGCTCGGTATGGGAAGAATTCGCTAGGTACGGGCGTTGATGGGGGGGAATGGAGCGTGGTTCAAGTGGGCGACGTGGGTTGGAATCGTTGCTTGCTGGCGAGCTTGCTCATTGCTGAGCTACCTTTGGGCGGACCAGCCTCCGGCAGGCTGGCGCTAGGCTGGGGCTGCTGAGGTGTGCACCTGCAAGGCAGGCACGGTCTGGCGTGGCAGCTCGGTTCGGAAAAACATGGCTGGCGTAGGTAGGGGGGGGAAGCTGACTCGTCATTGGCCCCAGCTCGCTCTTGGCGCCGTCCCGCTGATGACCAAGCTCTCAGCGACGGTTGAGGGGGGGCCCTGTGTGAGGTCAGGTACCTCACAACAGGGGCGGGCCGTCTCGTTATCTGAGGTTGCGTGTACCTATGGGGGAGCTCTTCTGCCCCGCCATGTCAGTTGAAGACAGCCTAGAGTTGCGTTGGTTTGCCTCCATCATATCAAGACATCCCCCTGGAATCTGTTAGATTCTGCAGGCTTTCTTATAGCATCTGAGAACCCACACTTTTCAAACGAGATTCTGCCTGTACTCTAAGCTTGGAGGAGTTTCTCAGAGAGCACCCGTCTTGTCGCTTGCCTTCGCCCCGCCAACCGCCGTCTGTAGGCATCAACCTCGAGTACCAGCGTTCAGGTCCTGCGTCCGGGTCCTACAACCGACCGTAGCTCCCATATTTGTTTGAGCCTGTCACCTAGTCTTCCGTGTCTCGCCTACCGCAAACTCCACTCGCCACGTCCAGCGGACTCGACCATTGCGGAAGGATGGCGTCCCATGTGGTGGTCACATCCTCGACCGCGAGGTCGACCAAGGTCAAGGTGACGCCAGGAACATACATGTCGGATGTCCTCGACCAAGCGTGCAAGTCCCTGAAGGTGGAACCTGGAAACTACTACCTCAAGTCCGTCCATGCACTCGAATTTCCCTCTACACGCGCTCTGACTGACTTGACATCATCTCTCTAGACACAAGCAAAAAAATGTCGACCTCACAATCCCCTTCCGACTCGCCGGCCTGGCAAGCGGCGCGAAGCTTGATCTTGTCGTCAGATCCAAATCCCCCGCTCCTGTCGCAGTCGCAGTCGCCATACCGGCCCCGGACAGCCAGACATTCAGCAATGGACGACTTGGCGTGACCGTCCCGAGCAGCTTCACGATATGGCAGGTTCTTCGGCAGATCGAGAACCTTCCCGAGGCTATAAACGCGAAGCTGAACATCACGGCGAGGGGCGTGGCGGCGATGGACAATGGACAGGCCACTGGTAGTGGCCAGCTTCTTTACGAGGCGCCTGTTCTCAACATCGTGGGTAGGGAGCTAAGCAGCTTCACAGATTATCAGAGGACGCTGTCGCAGCTGGGGTACAACTCGGGGAGTGTCCTCATCCGTCTAGCGTATCAGACGCCTGGTATCACGTTCTTTGAGGCGCAAGAGAAGATCAGCCAGTACTTTAAGGAGGTGGAGCAGGATGAGGCTGGAAAGCCTACTCCTTCGACCGACTCTTCCAGCCAGGTGACCCCGTCGACGCAAGAAGAGAACCCTAGCGCTCCAGAGGAACCTTCACCAACCGTCCAGATGCAGGATGCCCCAGACGTCCCGGCAAGCGATGCTCCCAAGTCAGCTTCTCTCGCCTCAACGGAGCCCACCAACACAGAGGCTGCTCCCCAGTCTGCCCCAACCACCTCGACCGAGCCCACTGGCGCGGGGCAGTCGTCAACCGCCCCTCGGGATCCCCTAGCGCCGATAGGAATCTTCTCTGCCCCATCATCCTCCACACCCGCCGCAGCCCGCACAGAGGTCAGCGAGGCAGACTTTACACCCAGCATAGCCCACGCGCAACTTCATCAGGCCCGGCTTCAGGAGAGCTCCAGGAACAAGCGCCTCCTATCGGACAAGCAACTGGCAGAGCAGGCCGCCGCCATTGAGGAGAAGCTCTCCACAGTGCGATCCATTGAGGTCAAGGTCCGCTTCCCGGACAACACATCCGCGACCTGGGTCATCACCCACGATGACACCGGCGCGAAGCTATACAAGGCCGTCAGGTCCGTGATGGACGACCCCTCGCTCCCATTCCACCTCGTTGTGCCAGGGACCAAGGACGTCATTCGCGATGTCGACGCCGCAGATAACAGGGTCATACGGGCGCATAAGCTCACCAGCCGCGTGCTCGTCAACCTCGTCTGGGAGGACGGCGCGCCTGCGGCGGCTAGGCGCAAGCCGTTCTTGAAGCCCAGTGCTTCGCAGGCGGCTAAGGACATTGAGGTGCCCGATGTACCCGTTGTGGAAGAGGAAGAGGAACAAGAGCGCCCGGCGAAGCAGCCGCAGCAGAAGCAGGGGTCGTCGTCGCACGGTGGTATTGGGGAGGATGCGATGAAGAAGAAGATTGGCAAGTTCTTCAAACTGCCCGGTAAGAACTGATTGAGTGGGACAAGAGGGTGATGTGATAGTCATCCGGGGTTCGGCGTGTGCGGGTTTACGTCCTTATTCAACTTGCATGTTCGTTGGGTGTCAGGAGTCTTTGGCGAGACTGATAGTCATGGTAGTTTAGGTGGTTACACGGCACAATTGTACTTCACAATGGCTGTCCGGGTTATTTGACCCGTATCGAGTCCACGGTATCATCGAATACGAAAGGTGGTATAGAGCAGGTCAACAAGTTTCGCCCGGCTTTCATCAAGTATATTTCATGGCAACATATTTCATGAGCACCCTGCTCCGAAAAACCCGACGAAAAAGGGAACCGGCAGAAGATATTCCACGCCAGACCATGCGAAAACCCCCGTCCCAAAACTTTTTATCTTCCTCCACTCCACTGTACGTCTTCATCCAAGCCGCCCGGCGTTCGACGGATCAGGCTTAGGCGCCGGTCCGGCGGGACTCGGCGATGACGCGCTGGAGCTCGTCGACCTTCTTCTTGGCACGGACGAAAGTACCGAGCTAGGTGGGATGTTAGCTACTGAGGTCGCGACAGCGATTGGGGGTGTGGGCGAGGCGTACCCTCTTCTTCGCGAGCTTCCTGGCGCGCTTGTCACGGCTGTTGCGGAGGAGCTCAATAACGCGGCGCTCGTAGGGGGCGAGGCTGTAGTCGGATGTGGTTAGCACATGGCGGTTTGCGAAGGATGGCGAGAGGGAGACGGCGAGAGAGCGATGCGATGAGTGTGTGCGAAATCCGATACCGCTGGCGGCCAAATAACACAGAACGTTCCCCCAAGCGCACATTTCCAACCCCGTCTCCCAGTCAGCGAAAAGACATATGCAGGAGCGCAACTCACCCAGAAACCTCCTTGACAACCTCACGGACGAAGGCGGTCCTCTTGCTGAGGTGGCCCTTCATGCGCGAGACCCTCGGCTTGGAGACACGAGGGGTGGTCTTCTATAATATTCCAAAAAAAAACGCATCGTCAGCGTCCATCGTCTGCAATGTTTCCTCATCGGGGAGACGGCGCAGAGATCCTCCACGAGGTGAGACTGCGACGGAAACGTACGTGGCCCTTGTTGATGCCGACGGCGAGGCCGCTGCGGGGGGTGGGTTCCTTCGCCATTGTTCCTTCGGGGTGTCTCTCGTCGACGGGGTGAGAGGCTGTTGTCGTGGTGGTCGTTGGGCGTGGGAGGGATTCGAAGTTTTTCGAGGCCGGCCGGTGGGAATTTGGATGGGGTCAATCTTGCTGGGTGGGCTGAATTGTGGGAGTTGTGGGTCACGTGAGTGAGAAGTTTCGGACCCCACCGAGATGGCTTGGCTTGCTTGCTTAAGTAACCTAGCTAATTAGCCCTTTCTGTCTGATTCTCCACCCCCATCGACCGGCGTCGTCATTCGTTCCTGGTCAAGGGGACGAGGGCACTCCCCAAGGCTTGTATCGGTCTATCGCGTTCGGTTTCGGGAAACCCTTAACCCCCCCGTTTCGCTTTGGCTCATCATCGGGCTCTTCAAGCCCTCGCATTGCGGACCGATTTGCAGTCTAGCAGCCAGCGGCGTCAGATCCCGCAGCTTTGGAAGGGGAATAACGACGGAGTCCGGCGTGCTTTGCGTATGTAACCTGATGCACCCGAGAGGTCCCATCTATATGCAAGGGAGTGAACGCCCGGCCAGATCTGCCTGCAGCCGAAGCTTTCGAGGATGAGCGGGTGGCCGCCGAGGTGTTCGTCGACCAAGTCCTCACTTCCCAGGCGGTCCTCGCTCGACCCGTCTAAGATTTGCCCGCAGCCTGCTTTTGCACCATATTCCGAGCCCTTTGAAGACAGCCTTGTCGTCAACTGTGGAGACGAAGGACATTGGGCCCGTGGCCAATCGTTGTGGGGATGGACACCATGGCCAGCGCCCGCCCATCGGGCGACGGTGCCGCGGCAAGTGCTAGTTACGGCTAACGCAGGCTGTATCCGAGGAAGGGACTTTTGGCATGGAGGATGCACCAAGGCCGATAAGCCATTTCCTGATTTCTCCTCGGGATCACGAAGCTTTATTTCAAGCACTGGGCAGCCTTTCCTCATCGGACCTTTCGTACCCCAGCCAATATGCGGGCTGGCACCCTAGACGTCTCAGCCCTTCCCCCAACCCCAACAGCCCCCACTACACGTCTCTTAGTCGCACCACCGCTAACAACACTGTCCTGCAAGCCCTCGCCTGTATCATGGCGTATTCGGAGCTGGGGGGTGAGATGATCGACAGACCCGCCCAATCACATCACTCTCCTGGACGGCTCACTCCGTAGGACAAGCGCGACGCACTCCGCGGGGGGGGGAAGGCTTTCAGCTTTTGAGATGAAGCCGACCCGTCTTACTTCGATTGACAGTAAAGTCCTGCCGCAAGGCTCTCCACGTGATGAATAGGCGTAACATCGGGCCGACAGTGGCTATGTTTCTCGAAGACATGACGATGACTCCAACAGAGGCCTCCTCTTCGAGAAGATAACTCCCTTCAACCTCATCTCGACGTTCTGGGCTCTCGACCTTCCCCACCAAGAAGACCTACATTACATCGCCCCACCTAGCGAGTTGAGGATCACGTAGTCATGTCCGACGACATCGGCGGCTTCGCAATACGTCGGGAGGGCAATTGCCTAAGGTTGGAGAGCGACTGCGGCAAGGTCCAAGCCCCCTTTCGCGCCTGCTGTCCCCAAGATACCGTCTGTGACAGAAGAAACACCACACGAAATATCTATGTACGCGGATCATCCCCATCCACAGACCAAACTCAACCTCTCCTCCAGTGCTAACAAAGACGGCCGAGCATGTAGTGTTGTCCGAGGACGAACCTCGAGTGCCAGGATGAAGTGGACGACGACCCTCGCTGCTCTAACCCGACGTGGGACCTTTACCGGAATTTCGGATACTTTTGCTGCCCGGGTGGAGATACGGGGTATAATGCGACGAAGACGGGTACTAATGGGTGTCTCGCGGCGAAGGATGACCCGAAGCAAGGTCAGGAGTTGTTGGAGATTGCTAGTAAAGGACACGGTGAGTTTACCTTCCCATCCTTTCCGCTTTCTTCACGCTTGGTGTTGTAGTATACTCTCAACTAACGCACGAGCCTTCGTCATCTGCGCGTAGAACCTGCTTCCTCTAGCTCGAGCGCTCCCACGGTTACGGTTACGGCCGAGCCAGCCGACGACGAGGGAACGCCTGCCGGTGCCATCGCAGGCGGCGCCGTGGGAGGGGTGGCGGGGCTGGCAATCATACTTGCGGCAGTGTGGTTCCTGATGAGGAGGCAGAGGCAGAGGAGTACCCTCAACGCGGCCGCCGAGCAACAGCCAGTGGCCCCGTACCCCGAGACCAAGGCCGTGACGCCGCCGCCGCCGCCGCGCGAGATGGACGCGAGTGCTCAGTCAAGGGTTAGCGAATTGGCTGCGTGAAAGAAGAGGAATGGTGGACTTCATGGATTTCAACCTAACAGGGCTACAGCCAAGGCCTGCATAACTGTCGCCTATTCTCAGCAATCCTTTTTCTTGTATCTTCCTATCCTGTCAGTACCGGGCCATATTGGATATGCTTATATTTTCTCTTTCTCCTGCATTAGTCGAGATGCGATGATATATAGATCGCAGATCCCGGTTTTCGGGGCTTCCGGTCTGCCGCCATGTTCACGGCGTGGAATGTCGTCGCTTGAAAGTGGGGGACTGATGAGGTGACTTATACTGAAGGCGTTCGGTGTCTCGTGACTCGCCCAGTATCAGAGCAAAGAGCGGCCGCTCCTGATTGGCCCGGAGAATCTGGGGTTCGCCAACTCCAGTGCATTGGTCCCTTGTAGCCCCACCCGTCTCAAGACGGGGCACGAGGACGAGGATTGACTCTTAGCGAAGGGGGCGAGCTAGTTTGGGACCGGACGACCTGGTTCACCAGACGGCCATCATGTGGCGTAAATCAGCCCCGATGAATTTCTTCTTTCATTGATAAACGCGCTGCCGGAATCTCCATCGATGGAGCAGGACCATGACATCCTGACGACCATGGGCTGCCTCTGACCAGCGACGCCAATCGAAGCTCCCAACTCTAATGCGACAAAGTATACAGCTACACCCGCCACCATGCGCATCTTCGCTCTCCTCCTCTCGCTTTCCACCATGCTAGCGCCAGCGCTCGCAGAGCCGATCCCAACCCGCGATGCCCAGCAACAGCTCTTGGGGAGCAACGACACGGACAATAGCTGCGTCTCGGTAGCCCTCTTCTCCTCTCTCGAGCGCATGTCACGGCTCGTGGACGTCGCGTACTGCGTCGGCACGTCGGGTGTATCAAAACCTTTCAACTGCATCTCACGCTGCAAGGAGTTCCCGTCCCTCTCCCTCGTCACGACGTTCAACACGGGGCCCCTGCTGGGCGATAGCTGTGGGTACATCGCCGTCGACCACGGGGTGCGGAGGCCGGGAGTGGGCGGCCAGGATGATGTCGGGGAGAAGGCAATCATCGTGGCGTTCCGCGGGACTTACAGCCTATCCAACACCGTCGTGGACCTATCGACTGTGCCGCAGGAATACGTGCCGTATCCATCACCGGAAGAGCCGAAGCACAAGTGCACAAACTGCACGGTCCACATGGGCTTCCTCTCATCTTGGCGACACGCCCGGAAAAAGGTCCTCCCGCATCTGAAGACGCTCCGCCGGCAACACCCGGACTACCCCATCTTCCTAATCGGGCACAGTCTCGGCGGCGCCGTCGCTGCGCTCGCGGGACTAGAACTCAAGGCATCGCTCCAGTGGGACAACGTCACCGTCACCACGTTCGGCGAGCCGCGCATAGGGAACGCGGGGCTAGCACGTTTCGTCGACGACGTCTTCGAGCTCGACGCGGACGTCGACCCCGAGGAGAGGCACTACAGGCGGGTGACGCATGTCGGGGACCCCGTCCCGCTGCTTCCGTTGTCCGAGTGGGGGTTCCGGCCTCATTCCGGGGAAATATTCATCGAGAAGTCGGATCTTCCGCCTGAGCCGGAGGATCTAATGTTTTGCGAGGGGTCTGATGATGCGAGGTGTCTGAGTGAGCCTGACGACGGCGAAGACGGCGGGTGGTGGGGTGGGATAAGGCTTCCGGGGAGGTTCAAGGTTTGGGAGTTACTGTTTGCGCATAGGGACTACTTTTGGCGGTTGGGACTCTGCGTGCCTGGTGGGGACCCGCATGACTGGGGAAGGGACGCGTATCAGCTGTGGGATGCGAAGTCCGATGAGCTCTGAGCGGTTGGACGCCGAATGTCTGCATGACTATCCGTACGTGTAAGGATACCGAGGCGTAGGAGGGACACGACTGCACGGGATGACGGCGTTGAGGGTAGCTTGGTTTTCTTCAGGGATGTCCGGCATGGGATTGTTTGTAGCATTGGAGAATACGAGACAGGAGCCTAGGCTTCAGTTGTGATAATACGCGTTTTTACCGTCTTTTCATATCTCATTTCCCTTCGAAATTAGTGTCCAGTGAGCAGGGATACTGCCATGCTGCGTGCCATTGAAACGCTCTCGGAAGGGGGTAAGAGTCTTTCACGTTACGCATTATGGATTGTGCATCCGGTTAATCGGGATGCTGCCTACATCAGACGAATGTGCCCGTCATTCTTGGAGGGGTCATGAGCAAGCCGGTGAGGGGACGTGACCAAGTCAGTAAGGACCAGTCACGGCATCACGCGGGACTGCAAATGGGCCCAAGGCCTCGTACGCGCCACAGTCCTCTTCCACGCAACGACAAGTTGAGCTGCGGGGGCTGTGCCGACGCATCTATACATGCTGTCATGCCGCTGTGTGACATCAATCCTCGCTACTTCGGCGCGACGAGGAACCTGTGAATGCGGGGCGGAGCTCGACAACAGCAGCCAATCTCGGCGTCATTAGCCTAGGCGGAGTTTTTGATTCGAGGATAGGGGCTGCTGACATGATTTGACATGTGGTTGGGCGATGGCGGGCTGGGCAGACATGGCTGGATTCCCCAAGGCCCGTGGCACGAGGTAGATGCTGCCGAGCACCCGGGGTTTCTGGACGAGATGGACCCGTATAACCTCTTGGCCCGCTCGCACCTCGTAACAGGCGTTATGCGAGGCGCGGCGGCTTGCTGTGGCTCTGCACATGCTCTCCGTAAGGCTGGAAAAGCTCGGCGGCGCGGGCGTCGGATACTGTGTGGGTTCATGGAAGGAGATGGAAACACGGCCCCCGGCCTGCACGGCGGGCGCGGGTACATTGGCTGGTCTGAGCGGGAGATTCGCACCACGCCAGCTGGAGCACCCCGGAAACGCCACCCTGTAACCCCGTGAGGGGTCGCTGCCACGCGGGCAGGAGCCCAACAGATTCTTCCTGCCCGCGGCTGCCCCGTCTCCTGTACCGGGTGGATGGCGATGACCAGCGGGTTCTCTCAATCAATGTCGTCTCCGTGGTTGCTAGGAGCCTTGAGATGCTCGGGGGCGGAGCTCATCAACAAGGAGAGGCCGAAACTATTCCGGACTAGTGGGGTTCCTTTGGCGATGGCTTCATCTGCCTGGTGGCGGTGAATGGGTGCGCCGGCAACAACTTGGCCACTTGATGCTCTTAGCAACGAGAGGAGACGGGGGGTTTCCAGCGTTTTCATCTCGTCCCAGCCCCGTAGTCCTCGAGGGCCTCGTAAGCCAATCACGGCCCCTTACATTGCTAATTTTCAACAAGTGCCCGTGACCTGGCCCGCCATCAAACCAAACCCCACGACGCCAGTAAATACTTTGACCAAGACCCCGCCCGGGTGCTGGACGCCGGGGCCACACCCGCCCCCTCCAGCGCTAGCCGCGGGCAGGTAGCAGCGTTGAAGGCTCTTCCGTCACTGGTGCTGTACAGAGGTGTACGTACGAGGCGGGTACGTACCGGCACCGCCAGCGGTCGGGTGGTGGGGCTCGTTCAGGCCGCTGCCGTCCCGACCCTGCCAGCGAGACAATGAGCGCCCAGAGGGAAAATCCCCGTCCACAGGACGGTGGACCGCAGTTGGACCATAGCGGCTCCGCCGTCACCTCCTTCCCGCCCAAAACCGCCCACTGACGCTTCAACCTTGCGACTTCCCCCCCCCAAATCCCTTTCGAAAATAAACACCCGTTTCTCCTGCAAGCAAGGAACACCACGCCCGCCATACCTTCTCCCCTTTCTCTCCACCCTCCTCTTCCACTTTTTTCTTAATTCCACCGCCTTCGCGGCCAACAATTTTCGCGAGTTCTTTTTTCTATACCTCTCCGAACGAGACGCCATCTCCTCCACACCCCTCTTTCTCCCACTCAACAGGTCTTTAGCTCCCACGGTTTGAACCATCACAATGACTTCCGAGGTGAGTTGACACGCTCCCGGATGCTGCATCTGCATACAGCATCACACCCGAGTCTGCCCCCTGCAAGTTCCTGTTGACATCGGGAACGGTGTCTGCCCGTCACTCGTGCCGGCCCACCCTGACGACCCCTGATAACACGAATCCCCTCATGCCGCCGTTAAGCAGAATTCGCTAACCTGTCGTCGTCCCCGCAGCGTGAAAAGTCAGTTGCCGACCCCTAGCCTTGGACGGCACTACCGTCGATGCGTTCAATTGCTGACCCCTGCCTACAGCAAGACTTTCCTCGCGCGCCTCTGCGAGCAGGCCGAGCGCTACGATGAGATGGTCACCTACATGAAGGAGGTGGCCAAGATGGGCCTCGAGCTGACTGTCGACGAGCGCAATCTCCTCAGCGTCGCCTACAAGAATGTCGTCGGCACCCGCCGGGCCTCGTGGCGCATCATCTCCTCCATCGAGCAGAAGGAGGAGTCCAAGGGCACCGAGAAGCACGTCGGCACCATCCGCGACTACCGCATCAAGATTGAGGAGGAGCTCGAGCGCGTCTGCCAGGACGTCCTCGACGTTCTCGACGACCACCTGATCCCCCAGGCCGCCAGCGGCGAGTCCAAGGTCTTCTACCACAAGATGTCCGTTGTTGTCCCCCCCCCCCCCCTCGGCGCCCCGCAGCTCATGCCTGCAGCCCGTGCCCTTCTTGGGCGCCGCCCCTCATTTCTGCCCGCGACCAATCAGCTAACGGGTGCGTTTTTTCCCTCTGAACAGGAAGGGTGACTACCACCGCTACCTCGCCGAGTTCGCCTCTGGCGAGAAGCGCAAGCTCGCTGCGACCGCCGCCCATGAGGCTTACAAGGTACGACGGTCCCAGGCGCCCCTCTGTTGATCTCACGCATATCACATGTCAAGACTTTTGCCCCGTCTGTGCCCCTGCTTGTGCTCTACCGATTCACTAACCCGGCGACCCGCAGAGCGCCACCGATGTCGCCCAGACTGAGCTCACTCCCACCCACCCCATCCGTCTCGGTCTGGCCCTGAACTTCTCCGTCTTCTACTACGAGATCCTCAACTCGCCCGACCGTGCTTGCCACCTCGCGAAGCAGGCGTTTGACGACGCCATTGCCGAGCTCGACTCGCTCTCCGAGGAGTCGTACCGCGACAGCACTCTCATCATGCAGCTGCTCCGCGACAACCTGACGCTCTGGACGTCGTCGGACAGCGGTGAGGCCGAGCCCGCGGCTGCCCCGGCCGACGCCCCCAAGGCTGAGGGCGAGGCCCCCAAGGAGGAGGAGCCCAAGGCCGAGGAGCCCAAGGAGCCTGCGGCTTAAGCGACCCCGACGCGACCTTTTCCTCGATACCACTGCCGCGCTGCCAAAGGAGTCGAAAAGAGAGCGGGTGCCGACAGCCGGGGGCGTCCAGACGGTTCGGAACGGAGCCTGACGGGCCCTCGGACGACGCCGGCACCGCGGAGGGACTGGGTCCCGGACAAGAATTGAAATTTTGTTGAATGCTTTGTTCTGTTATTGTTTTCCAGAGTCTACTCGAACCCGTTATGCTACACGGAGGAGGGAGGGGAAGAGAGTAACGGTTTTCATTTTGCGGATACGAGACAAATGCCAATGGTACCACTGGCCTCCTGCCTGGCGGGGGAAGCCGATGCGGGGTAAAGAAGGGTGGAAAGGGGAGAAGGAGGGAGGGGGTTGTAGGCTCTTTTCCCAAAGTGTTCCTCCGGTAACCATACGGTAGGCCATAGAGTCTGCAGTCCGTGCCCGGCTCTGTCCGATGCCCGTTATCTCCGTATTCGGCTTCTTGCCAAGAAATTTGCGAAGCATCTGGAGTGGGAGAAAGAAAGATGAGATATGTCTCCTATTAGTGTCCAATGATGGTCTTCTCTGCACTGTTTCCTTGAGTTGTAATCCGTCCGTACTGCTGTTATCCATGCCCTTTCCAAACCATCCGACTGTCGACGCACTGGCGTGGGTGAAGAGGATCTAGCCTCTTGGTATGCCTGCTTTTACGGTGCCGTGAATAATCTTTTAACGCTCGTGGGGTTTATATGTTATCGAGGTAGGCGGGGGTGGAAGGGTTTCTTGGGTGCTCGAGGGGGCTGGAAGCGAGTGTTCGTATGGTTGTGGAGGGCATATAGGAGAGGCACCTGGAGACCTGGAGGGGTTTCGTCTTGAGCGTGGGAGCTCGTTGGGGGTGGGCCAGATGCGAAGACTTGGCCTGGCGTCTGCCACTGTCCTGATCCAGCTCCAGTGGGCGTAATGGTTGATTTTGTTGCCGGGGAGATCCCCGCTCACAGGCTTGGAGGATGTAGCAGATGAGGTGTATGTGGTTCACCCAGAGAAGAGTCTATAACGCCCCCTTTCCAAAACGCCCCTAGTCGCTCTCATCCGCACTCTCATCCCCGACCCCCCCCCTTTCCTCGATATCAATCGTCTCATCCTTATCCTCCTCTTCTTCTTCTTCTTCTTCTTCCTCCTCCGCTTCCTCCTCCTCCTCTTCCTCTTCCTCCTCCTCCTCGTCATCCTCGTCTACGACGTCGTCCTCAACCTCATGATCCGGAACGTCCTCCTCCTCCGCCGCCTCGTCGGCCTCTACACGGGGTTTCTTCGACGGCGTACCTTCCGTCAGGGCGGACGTGTCTGCGTCATTGGGCGTGCCGACTGAGCGCTTTGCTACCGCGGCTTTTTGGCGGTAGTTGGAGCGCTTTGCGGATTGGATTTGGTTGAATTCTACATTTGGGTCAACAAGGGGTCTTCGAGAAGCGGGCTTTTTTTTTTTTTTTTTTTTTTTTTTTTTTTTTTTTTCACGGGGGAGGAGAGGAAGGTTGTCTTGAGAGCGGGTTGCCTCTTCTTTGAGTGTTGTAGATGAGAGATGGAAAGGGGGGTAGCAGTGAGAAGAGTTTTGGGGGGGGGGGGGGGGGGAAGTAGGGGGGTTTTTGTATAAAACCCAAACCAAAA